>LPNX010836949.1:43710-220377 GCA_001517045.1 Pseudotsuga menziesii | reverse complement strand
TTTTCAAATCTTTCTTTATGGATGCTATATAGCTCTCATTGTTCCCTGTCATCAAAAGATCATCTACGTACACCACAAGATACACAACAGATTTTCCAACTTTTTTTATAAACAGTGTTGCATCATCAAGATCAAAATGTTCGAAATTTAACTTCAAAAGATGCTCGGTTAACTTTTCATACCATGCGTGAGGCGCTTGTTTTAGGCCATACAAGGATTTGACAAGCTTGCATACCTTTTGTTCTTTTCCTTTCACAACAAAGCCTTCTGGCTGAGACATGAAGACATTCTCTTTCAAGTCTCCAATCAAGAAAGCAGTCTTCACATCCATCTGATGAACTTTCCACCCTTTCTGAGCAGCTAAAGAGAGTAAGGCACGGATGGTAGCCCATTTTGCTGTAGGAGAGAACGTTTCTTCATAGTCAATTCCTTCCTTCTGTGCATAGCCTTTTGCTACAAGCATCGCTTTGTGCTTGTCGAGTGAGCCATCTGATTTGTATTTGTTCTTGTACACCCACTTGCAGCCAATTGGTTTGGTTCCAACTGGAGGGTCAACCAGTTTCCAAGTTCCATTCTTCATAAGTGCATCATACTCATTCTGTATAGCTTCTTTCCACTCAACTCGAGTAGAAGCTTCTTCAAAGGAAATTGGTTCACAGTTAGCAGATAAATTAAATTCACAATCAAATGATACATCCATGTCATCACCTGAATTATCTGCTTCTCCTCCATCTTCATGTCTTTTTGAACTTCTCGTTCCCGTCTTTCCAACTTCATCCGGATGGACACTTTCAAGTGTCTTTGTGGCCCATTTAGGAATCTTCCGTGATGGTCTTGGTTGATCCGCTGGTGGTGCTTCATCATTGATTGAGAGTCTTCCAATTCTCTCAATCATATCATCCAGTTGAACCTCTTGTTCAGGTGAAGTAGCAGGAACTTCTTCATGCGGGAGAGTTGGTGCTTCATATGGAAATTCCAAAGGTTAATCCAGAATAGGAATCCCCCCTTCAAGGTTTGGAATTTCATATTCATTTTCAGAATATTTCTTTGGATGAGGATATTTTTCCAAATGATCACGCTGTCTCTCAATGGACTGGTCATTTTTATTAGTTTCAAGAAAAATGACATCTCTGGAAATAACAAACTTCTTGTTTACCTCATCATACAGACGGTATGCCTTGGAGTATTCTTCGTACCCCAGGAAAATACATTTTCTGCTTTGAGCACCAAGCTTGTTTCTTTGCTCCTTTGGAATCAAGGCATAACAGGTGGAACCAAAAACTCTGAGATGCCTGACTGAAGGGAGATGGCCAAACCACATTTCATGTGGAGTCTTGTTATCAAGAGCATTTGAGGGACTTCTGTTTCTCAAATAGGCTACACATTTCACTACATCACCTCAAAACATTAGTTTTACATTCTCAAAAAACATCATTGAGCGAACCATATTCATTATGGTTCTGTTCATTCTTTCTGCTACACCGTTTTGTTGAGGATTGTAGGGAATGGTAGTCTGATGTGCAATTCCATGTTGGCGAAGATAATCTTCAAAAGCATTTGAACTGTATTATTTCCCATTATCAGTACGAAGTGTACCAATTTTTTATTGTGCTTGTTTTTCTATCAATGCATGAAAGTCTTTGAATGTTTGAAATGCTTCTGATTTTGTCTTTAAACAGTAAATCCAGCACATTCTTGAGTAGTCATCAACAAATGTCATAAAATACTTATTCCCATTTGCAGAAGGAGTTGGCATTGGGCCACATAAATCAGAATGCACTAATTCTAATTTCCTACTTGCTCTAAAATTAGATTCATGGAATGGCAGCTTATTGTGTTTCCCTAATATACATGCATCACATTTGTTCTTCTCTTTGGGAATGGTGGGCAAACCAAATACACCATTATTTCTCAACAAACGAAAATTGTTATAATTCAAATGACCAAATCTTGCATGCCACAATAAACTTGATGACAAATTACCTTCTCCATGCTGAGAGAGGTAGGCATAGTTCTAAACTCTTGCAAATGAACCCTTTAGCTTCAGCAGCTTCCCATCTTCATATCCAGTCATGATGACTTGGTTGTCAGAGGAATTTCTTATTTCTACGATTCCATCAAACATGTGGATGGAATGGCCTTGCTGTCGAATCTCCACCAAGTACAGCAGGCTTCTCTGCAACTCTGGAAGATAAAGAACATTCTTCAACAAGAAATCAGGGAATCCAGGCATCTTCAGTCGAATAGTACCCATTCCCTTTGGTTTAAGACTTGACTTATCTGCAAAGTACACTATGCCATTTATTGTTTCATTAAGTTCTTCAAAACAGTCTTTTCTAAAAGTCATGTGTGATGTTGCACTAGTATCAAGCAGCCAACAATCTTTGTAAGATGAAAATGAAGTCATTTCATTAATTCCAAGATTACAATGTGCAACAATACAATGAGCAGAATTAGAAGATTTACTAGCATCTTGGTTTTTATTGTCATCTTTCTTCTGATTATGTTTGTCTTTGATGGAGTCCCATGAAGCCCAACACTGATATGATGTGTGTCCAGTTTTTCCACAACGCTTGCACTGCAAATCTAATCTTTTGCTGGAGTTGTTTCTGCCCCCTCTGACTTTGAAATTTCTTCTTCCTCGTCCTCTCTTGCCGCAATCTCCCTTGGAAGGGTCTTTGGACCGATTCTTTGTTTTCTGAACAAAGTAAAGGGATTCTTCAACAGGCTCGCTTGATTTCTTGATCTTTCTAGACCATTTTGGATATGTTTCCTTGCCAGTGAGGACATCACCAACAATAGATGCAGAATTGTGCATTTTCAATCTGGAACTTGCAACTTACAGAATACTTGGAAAAAGATATGGGATGCGGGTTTAGATTCTTGCTCCTTTACAAATTACAATATGATTCTGCAGCCTATACAAATATTTTGCAGCTTATCAAAATAATTCAATAGCTCTATATCATTGATGATTTACCTCAATTGCTCTATATCATTTGTTCTAGAGTGTTATTATATAAACATTACATTTAAAATCTTCACAATAATACAACAACAAAGTCTCTTGTAACAGACTTGTAGTAGCACTCACACAAATGAGTTCTCAACACTTTTACACTAATCAAGTAGTCAACACAGGGTCGCAATAATGGTCTGGAGCTCGATGCAGTACTTCTAGTTGCAGCAGCAGAATAATTGCACAGTGGCAATATTCCCAATTGCACGAGCAGTCTCAATGCAATCAACACCAATTCTTCAATGTATGATATATATCAGTCACAATATAGCAAGAGTCTTCAATATATATCAGTCACAATATATATCAGTCACGGTCCATTTCAACCAAAAAAATTTACCTCCGCGTGAATGTAAGAGAGCAGGTGGAGTTGCCTTCACAGCAACAGTAATACGACTTCAATCTCCACAGCTCCATTCACCAGTCAAAATCGCAACTCGATTCATTCAACAATCACACTAACCTTCACGCAGAGGGCGTTCACCAATACTATCACATCACTCATGAACGTTTGAGCAGCCAGCGCATGCACCAATGCATGCAATCTGCTGCTATCGAGACTGTCTTTATTTGATAATCAGTTCAACCAAAATTGCTTAGGGCTTGCACCTAACCCCAAGTGCACCAGCGGGAGTGGGAGACCTCCCTTCGATTGGAACCATGGTTGATTGTATGACCAGCGATCATCGTCATCATTTAAACAACACCCCATCATTGCTCTTCAAATTACTAATCATGATTGAAGAGGTGCCATTGCCTTAAAGGGAGTTGCTACAGTCAAAACAACAGTCCAAACCCTTGTGACTAGGATTTAAAAACATTCTAGTTTGGGAGATTAACGCAGTCACAACCTTCATCAAATCCTGTCTTTTCTGGAAGTAATTTTATTGTGACGCTAGGTTGAGATTTACACCGTACTTGTAGAATGCTACAGAAACTACCCAAATAAAATGAGTCAAATTCTAGTGTCTAGAAGTGCAGGCATTCAGGTTTTAAATCGGATAACGTATAGCAGGCTCCTTCCCACTCAGTGCTTAACACAGCAGTAAACACATTCAGACCTTCGCACCTATCTTCGTCCACATCCTCATCTTGGGCACACCTCTCAATTCATTCTATCAAAATAGGAGGATAATTATTGTATCTCCATTAATGAGGAAGATAAGCATGCATGAGGGTAGGCATGCATGGCAGTACTGCCTAGGTTGGTATGCTGGTAGGTGGATGGGGTGCCTATGCTGGTTAGGATACCAGGTTCAAATGAGAAGGGTTTCTAAGGAGAAGGGAACTGAAATCTGCTAAACCTCTCGACAAAATATGCAGCATGTCAAAAGATGGACCAAGTTAAAGCCTGATTAGAATCATTTACATGGACAGAAATACCAAGTCAAATTGGGTTGGGCTATTGAGTGTCAAGGTAATAATGCAATTATATACTGTCTATCCAAGTTGGGTCAGCTTCCTCCTGATTCACAAGAGATTTTAAAAATAGCAAAGAGCTAATTAGATATAAAGTGTCTCATCTCAACTTACAGGCCTCATTTCTGCTTAATGACTCCTGAGAAGTTTTTAAAATGCATTAGTTTAGCTTCCTATTAACTACCGTGGCATAGTCCTATAACTGAAAAACTGCTTATGTTGGAAGCAGAGCCTAACTAAACTGCTTATGGTCCCCAATGTTCTCAGCATTTAGCTAGTTCCATGCCAGCAGGTGCCCGATTCGAATCCCCGTGTTAGACACACTAGTCTACGTCAATGAGTTTACTAGAGACCCCATCCTAAAATGTGAGGAAGCATCCCTTGTTTCCCCATAAGGTTTTCCTTGTGAGGAAGCATCCCTCGTTTCCCCATGAGGTTTTCCTAGAAAAAAATTCAGCCTAACTAAAAAATATTTATAAAATTAAAATATTTACTAGCCTAAGATAAAAACTTGGAAAGTTCAATAACTTTAATGAATTTTCAATAGCGTGTATTTCAGATCACTTCTGAGCAGCCTTTGCAACCAAAAACCCAAGTCTAAACTTTCCAAAGCTAGTTAAATTGCAGAGGCATGACACCGTGTACACATACAGTAGCATGTGTGTATTTATAAAACCAGCGACAATGAATGTAAGAATTCGTGAAAGTCTGAACTTTGTCACATTTGACATGAACCTATTTGATATTTAGCATTGACAACAAAAAGTTTCCACACAAACTTGAACATTTATGATGTAATTTCCCAAAAACAATAGCATGCACTTGAAGTTAATGCTTGTTTGAATTATCTATTGATGCACACAAAATCATCCTTTTATGTTTCAAGGATATACTGACTTCAGCATACAATGCTTTTTTCAAGAAGATTATGACTTCAAATGAAATTCTGCTGCAAACCCCGCCCTTGATTATTTGGATACTCTGTACTGCCACCTGCAAGCCTTTGAAAATGTGAAACCAACTGATTGTAGAACTAGTATAAAAATAGCTTATAACCTCTTGAACTTTTTCCATGTGAACAATAAGATTTTATATGACGAAGTGACTAAAATATACAATCCACAAATGAACAGATGCCCTGTCTCTCAGAAAGAGAAACCAGCTGGCAACAAATGAGCAATAACAATCAAACTCTCACATTTGATGCCATGAAATGATGCCAAAAAGTGTCCTTAGAAGCTTTAAAATAACTGCTGGCCTTACAGTTACATCAGGAAAGCTGGATGAGATTTTCTCTTGAACTACAATTTGAAAAACTTCTAAGACATAAGATAGAATTGACGCCACAACTTCTGAAGCTCTTGCAGGATCAGACTCACTTTTGAATAATTGAGAACCATTCAACTTTCTTTTGATGTGCCAAAAGTTAAAACACAAATTACTTTCTCCGCTCTTTCCCTTGCCAAACTAAATCGTCCAAATATATCTAATATAGATGATAGTAGTATGTTGCACAGCCATGCTACCCTTGCAGGCATTACTTTATACGAATTGCAATACAGCCATTGATGTTGCTATTTCAGGTTATTTTCTTTGATTCGGCATAGTAAACGGGGGCCCTTAATTTCTTCTGCCGACACAATGCCATAATGCATGTATATTGAATATAAATGTGTATACAACATTCCTTAACTACCCTCCAAGGGTGATCAGATATTCCCTCATGGAAAAATATCCACATAACCAGTGGCGACGGCCACTCCTAATATGACAATAGGAGGAAGAATGACAAATAATGCAATGGTACTGAAAAAAGGGATATCATTCCTCTGGGCAACTTTGTTCAGATAATCCTGTCTCTTGATATTTCTCTTTTGTGAGATTGTTAAGGAGTTATAATTGTTAGGTTTGAAACGTTTGCCAAGCGGTATCGTGACTTCGTCGACTTCATCACCGACCAAAGCACTGAGCTGCTCACGAATAGATTTTGTGGATGAAACTTTGGCTTGATCATCCTCTGTTTAGACAGAAACGTAATGATTATCGTTTAGAGCTCATATTGATATCATAGATATCAACCACTAACTTCAAATGTTATAGAAAAGTAAACTGTAATGAGCTGAAGCTCCCCAAAGTTCGGACACAGAAATTACCTGTTTATTGGGTTCACACAGGGTAATAGAGTCTATACCGCTTGTAAAAATATTCAAATGCATGGTAGAAAGTAGGAAGCCCAAATGTTTAATCTTCATATGCTAAAGTATTCAGTTTTGACTACTAGAGATTGCAACTTGTAAGGGCACAGGGAAATGTCATGTTAACAAACCTTTGATGTTTTTGTTTGATGTCAGGCGCTCCAAGAGATCCAACTGAGACTGCAATGAGGATTCTGTCAAAAGCAATAATGAAAATTGAAACATGAGCAATCAATAGCACTTCACTATTACATAAAAACACATTACTGGGGACCAGTTCTACTAGATTTGAAGTTTGAAAGCACAAAAAAGTAGGATGAACCATGAAACAAGATTATTTGTGGAAAGATAAGAAAATACTCATAATTACTCAAATAAGCTTTTAGTTACTCGTAAAGTAAAAAATAATGGGACATCAACATTTGTAATGATATCAACACGTTATGAACTTATTGAACTAGGGGCTTGTTAAATTTTGGTGAAATTAATTGTCTCGTGTGTATGCAGCAAATATTATATGGTCTTTAGATATCACCAACATAGATTCATCTTAAACTCAGATCTATCAAGTATCAGACGGATCGAATTTCTTGAGGTGTAAATTCTTTTTTGTTTAATTCCATGTCATGTATTGAATTCTTCATATTGAATGATAAAAAAAATTACACCTCAAGAAATTTGGTCCCTTGGATACTTGATAGATCCGGGTTTAAGATGGATCTATGCTGGTCTTAATTTTTGAGCTTTTGTGTAAAATTTTAAATTGACCTGACACATATTGCATTGAATAGCTTTATTTTTTTATATTTTTTGTCACATATGTACCTTATGTAACATGGGAACATCTCCCCCCATATTGGGCTGTAGAGCACCTCAAAACTCTCGGTGCAAAGATCCAAGTTTAAGATGGATCTATGAGGGTTTTAATTTTTTTAGCTTTTCTGTAAAATTTAAAATTAAGTCGACATATGCTGCCGAATAGCTTTATTTTTTTATTTTTTTTAGTGTGTGACAACATCTCCCCATACTGGGCTGGAGAGCACCTCACTACTCTCTATGCAATAAAACTTAAAATTGACCAACATATGCTTCCGAATGGATTTATTTATTTATTTTGATCTTGCATATGTATGTTATAACTTATGTTATGTGACATCTCCCCCATACTAGACTGTAAAGCACCTCACTACATGCAAAGAGATCAATCAATTAATGAACACAGAAAACATACTTTATTGAAAAAAAGGACCTAAGTCATGATACAGAGACTCCACTTAGAAAACAGACTGCTCTTATGCAAATATTTAGATGCTAAAAGGCATATGCTTTGAAAGTTTAAAAGTTATTACTCTGCTCAATCATGTAGGGTATGTTTTGGCAGTGCCTTTACCCGAGTGGTAGATTGTTTCGCCTTGTAGGACCCAATAAGACAGTCATTACCCTCTCTGGCATCTCTCTAAGTCCTCATGTTTAAGAGGGAAACCATGACTCCAAATAGAATGCCCAGGAATATAGACTTTTTGGTTTTGATTCAGGTACACTTCACAAAAGACGACTATCCAGGGTAAATAATGTTTTTATTAAAAAGATACTATTATAGTATCAAGTTCTGTAGGGCTTCTTGAAATATCTTGCAAGGTCCTTCAAGAAAAATTAGAAAAAGAATTGTATTAAACCTTAAGAATTAAAACTATCAGATTTCTTTCAGCTTTGACCATCCTAGTTTTACTTTCCAGTCCAAAATAAGGATGAGTCACGTTTATTCTGTTTGGTTCCAAATTACTTCCTAGCATAGGATGTATTTACTGTTTTCCTTTCTGCATCGATACCAGTCATACCAAAGTTGAAGTAGCCTCATACTCTAAATGAACAAGCTTTATGTGCACATCGAAATTTTGCAGAGATACAGAATGCCTTCAGTCAGCTGCCCCTGTGCAACCATACTCCATACTTAAGTCGTTGTAAGAGAGTATAAAAGCAGATTGATGCCACTGTTGTAAGTAAAGTACTTGGGTGCTAAAGGAGGTTAATTTAGTAAAGCGAGAGCTGTGAACCAGCCGGCTGGGAGCGCGAGTTAGGGTTGGAGAAGGCTGGGAGCGCGAGTTAGGGTTGGAGAAGCTGAGTGCGAGAGGTCATGGCGGCGCTTGGGGGAGGGAAGGTCGCCCCCCCCCTTCGAGCTCGGATGAGGAGGCCTTTCGGAGGCTCCTCATTTGCAGAGGTAAGAAGACCTCCTCTCAGGAGATTCCGAAATTCATCAAGAAGCTGGAGGAAATCCCTGAAATAGCCCTTCCTGAAGAGAAACCAATGAAGATAGCTCTGGCGTTAGCTAAGAGAGGCCTCATGGGTCAGTTTATGGGCTTATGGCCCTCCACCAAGTCTACAAATGACTGGATACAAAGAAATTGGAAGCCCAACTTGAAACATGGAGTAACTTGCTACCTTGTTGGGAGAGGGTTTTTTATTTTTGAATTCATCTCAGAAGAAGACCGAGACTTAATCTTTAGAAATGGCCCCTACTTCATGGGGACGCAAAGATTATACCTGAACAAATGGACACCAGACTTTGACCCCTCGGTCGATCTCCCCAAAGAAGTGCCGGTGTGGGTTAGGCTTCCCAACCTTCCTGTGCATTGCTAGGATTTCGAATCTCTGCATAAAATTGGGAACGGAATCGAACGTTTCATTGACAAAGCCGACAATAAGGGACAATACACCTGCGCTAGAATTTGTGTTGAAGTTGACCTTGAAGCCAGCCTTCCTGAGGCAGTAAAACTAACCGTTGGATCTTGGACTCATTACCAAAAGATGGACTACAAGCATTTGCCGTTCAAGTGCAGAAATTGCCAAGAGCACGATCACTTCCAAAGACACTATCCCAAAATGGCCGCTGGGAAAGAAGATGCTAAAGGATGGCAAAAAGTAAAGAAAGGGAAAATCCCTAACAATGCCAAAAGTAAGGAGAAAACGACCCAGGAACCCCCAAAGGAAGGCAGCTCCAAGCCTATTCCCCAGGAAGCTTCTAATGCAGCTCAAACCCCCACAAACGCCCCAGAAGCTAAAGAAGCTCGGTCGCCACAAGCCTCAATCGATCCAACCCCTAAACATGTTGAACCCAACCCATTAAAGGAACACATTAGCCTGGGTTTGGAAACAGGAGCTGAATCCTCTGAGGAAGGAGACACTGAAACAAGCAGTCCGTCAGGTACCCCAGACCAGCCAAAGCATGGACGAAAGACTAAGAAGAAAAGAAGGGAAGAGCAATCCTATAAGGATGTGGTTCAAGGCTCACAGCACACAATTCCAAAAATGATGAATACCAGATCGGGGATGAAGCTAGGAAAGACCCCGAAAGGGGGCCATCCCCCCCATCCAGGTAAATAATGCAATACGTCTCCTGGAACTGCAAAGGACTAGGCAACACTCTAAAAGAAGAAGCTATAAGGGATTTAGTAAGAGTAATAAGGCCAGAAGTCCTCCTAATCCAGGAGACGAAACTGGAGGAGGTGCTCTCCTCCGAGCAAGCAATTCGTTCTGGAAAAAAGGCCCGGGTAGGGCTGTGAATGCAAGAGGAGCTTCGGGGGGTTTAGCAACGTTTTGGGACTCCGCAAAGCTCGATCTAGTAGAAGAAGAAAGAACCACTCACTGGTTATTCACCAAGTTGCTCCATAAAGAATCTGGTCACCTAGTAAGCCTATTCAATATGTATGTGCCGGTTTCCTATTTTGAGAAAAAAGAGTGCTGGGATTCCTTAAAATTGTTTCTCAACCAGCATAATCCTGAAAATTTAGTAGTGGTTGGATATTTAAATGTTACCCTTGCGTTGGCTGAAAAAAAAGGGGGATCAATTGTCCGGGATCCTGCAAGAGAGTGGGTGGAAGACCTGATGCTGGAGCGGGAACTTGAAGATATCATACCTGACAGAGTAAAGTACACATGGTCCAACAAAAGAACAGGACCTGGTCACATAGCTGCACGCCTAGACCGTTTCCTCATTCATTCCTCTTTCCTTACACTTGGACTTATGGCGACCTCCAAGATTCTCCCGCATTATACCTCAGATCACAAACCAATTTCGCTCTCCATTTCCCCTGGGGAAAAGCTAGGCCCTATCCCCTTCCGATTTAGCCCAATTTGGGTAAATCAGGAAGGCTTTCTCAACCTGGTGATCAAATCCTGGAATGATCCGGTTTATGGCTCCCCATTTTATGTTTGGGAAGAAAAGCTCAAAAGACTTAAAGCTGATCTGAAAGCGTGGGCGAAAAATCTAAGCTCCCCTTCGGATGAAAGGAAAAGAATCCAGAAAGCTTTGGAACGGCACCAATTGGTCTTGGAAGAATTCTCGGTGACTCCTGCCTTGCTCAATCGGGAAGCTGAGCTGCAAAGGAAGTATCACAAAGCTGCAGAGAAGAGGAACCTATTGGAGAGTCAAATCAAGGACGCTTTGGCTTCAAGCTGGAGACAAAAATACTTCGTTCTTTCACAAGCAAGCCCAAGCCAGGAAGATCTATAACTCCATTAATGAAATCCAGGTGCAAGACCAAGTCATAAAGGACTTCAATGGCATTAAGGAGGCAGCGCATTCTTTCTTCAAAAATCTCTATTCAGCCCCGGATCTAGAGCACATGGACCAGAATTCATACCCTCTTTCAGAAATTCCAAAATTGATCAATGAGGATGACAACCTGTTGCTGAATACGCCTGTTAGCATTCGTGAAATTAAGAAAGCTCTCTTCAAAATGGACCTTGACAAAGCGCCTGGGCCGGATGGATTTACAGCCCGGTTCTATATGTCTTGTTGGGACATTATAAAAAACGACTTGTACAGAATGGTCAAGAAGTCTCAGAGCTGTACCAAGTTGGGCGGCAGCACCAATTCTTCGTTCTTGACCCTCATTCCAAAAGAAAAAGGGGCTAAGAACTTTAACAGATTCAAGCCTATATCCCTGTGCAATACAGGATACAAAATCATTACCAAAATAATGGCCATCAGACTCAAAAGAATCCTTCCTAAGTTAATCCCAGAAAATCAACGTGGATTTGTGAGAGGAAGACAGATTATGGACAACATTATATTGGTCCAAGAAGCCATTCATACCAGTTGCAAGAAAAAAGAGAAGGGTATGGTGGTAAAGCTGGACCTGGCCAATGCTTTTGACAGAGTCAAGCATGATTTCCTTCTTGCAGCAATGAGAAATTTTGGGTTCAATCAGAAATTCATAGAGTGGGTCAAAGCATGCATATCAGCCCCTTGGATTGCCCCTTTGGTTAATGGCCGCCCAACGAATTTGTTCCAGGCCTCAAGAGGATTAAGGCAAGGTTGTCCTCTTTCCCCGGTGCTCTATGTCATTCAAGCCTCCGTTCTAAGCTTCCAATTGAACAGATGTCTACAAAACAGGTCCCTATCAGGCATCAGAATAGTCCCAAAGATCAAGGAGGTAAACCACGCCCAGTTCGCTGATGATACTCTTTTGCTGGGAGCTGCCAACCTTAATACAGCAAGGAACTTTAAAACAGAGAACTTGACTACTACAGAAACAGCTCAGGAAGTGAAATAAACTTTCATAAAAGTAAGATCTACGGCTGGATTTGCTCCCCCCGCGAAATGTTGGAGATATCTCGGACTCTTGAAATGGGAGGCGTTACTACCTGGGACACTTTTACCTATCTGGGTATACCAATTTTCAAAGCTACCCCCAGAGTTGTCCATTGGCTGCCCCTCCTGGACAAGCTAAAAAACAAGATCCATGCGTGGGGGGCAAATTGGCTCAACAAAGCAGGTAAAGTTATTCTGATGAACTCTGTCCTCACCAGCCTTCCAATCTATCAATGCTCGGTCCTTTTAGCCCCCAAAACTATAACAAATAAAATTGATGAGCTGCTGCGTCGCTTCCTCTGGGAAGGTGGTCGAAACTGTGAAAAGAAGCTTCACCTAGTGTGCTGGGACAAGATCACGAAGTCAAAGATGGAGGGGGGCCTCCAAATCAGAGATGTGGCTACCCAAAACCTAGCCATGGGTGGCAAAATTCTCTGGAACATGATCACTGGGAAAAGAACGTGGAGCAAGCAAATCATCCGGAAAAAATACTTCAGAGGAGACAAGGAGAGATGTCTCGAGAAGCCTACAAAAGTGCAGAAAGGATCCCCGATTTTCTCTCTCTGCAAAAAAGCCCTACCTTACTTCACTCCTAAGCTCACGTGGATTCCGGGAAACGGGGCAAAAATTAGAATATGGGAGGACTCCATCCTTGGGGATCAGCCGCTTAATGAGACAACAAATCTGGGAAACATCAAAGCTTGGCTCCAATCTAAAAATTGCAGCACTTTATGGGACATCTCCTCCTGGAACAACGATGACATAGACTCCTGGAAAAGTTGGAACCTAGGAGACTATCTGGGCGAGCTTGAGGAGGAAGCTTCAACTCTACTGGAATTCCTTCAAGGGAAGTCGCCCTTCAGCGCCAGATCCAAAGATAAGCGGGGATGGGGTTCAGGCTCGGGGAAATACACTGCTGCTGCTGGCTACTCTGCTATCTTGGAGTTGCCTTGGGTCCCTACCAATCCTGGCCCGTGGAAAGCTCTTTGGAACTTCCCTTCAATTCCCAAAGTTGACATTTTCATATGGACCTTGCTTCATAACAGCATTTTGACCAGCGATATCCTCAAGAGAAAAGGCTGGGAAGGGCCTTCCCGCTACCCTCTATGTAATCAGGCTGAAGAAACTGCCGAGCATCTGTTCATTACATGTGATTATACTAAAGAAGCTTGGAGGTTTAATCTAGGGTCCGCCTCCTTAAGACTTCCAAACTCAGTAACGGAGCTCATAAGTAGCTGGAAATCCCTTTCTCCCTTCAATTTGAGCAAGAAAAACCTCCTCAATCTCGCCTGGATGTGGACCCCCAAATTTTTGTGTTGGAAGATCTGGCTGGAGAGGAACAACAGAATTTTTAAGGAGGGAAGTAGGCTCCCTCCACAGGTGGCAATCAAAGCTCGGACTATGCTTGCAGAAGCCTTAAGTACTAAGCCCTTTATCAGAAATTCGACTACCCTCTCTCCTGAAGAAGAGCGTTAGCTTAAGGAGTTCAATCTGAACCAGCAAAGCATTGAAGCTATCAAGTCTCCTCAAAAGACAAACTGGGAAATCAGGTTGAATGAACAGGAATTCATCAAATGGAGATCAGCCCTCGATGAATGGTGCCTCTTTTTTGACGGGGCCTCGAAAGGGAATCCCGGTCAAGCTGGAGGAGGAGGCATCATCTTTGAGCCCTCTGGCAAACTCCATCTGTCCTATGCATGGGGTCTAGGCCATGCCTCCAACAATCATGCAGAGTATCTGGCGCTGTGGCAAGGCCTAAATCAAGCAGGGAAGTTGAACATTCAGAAGCTTACTATCTTGGGAGACTCCAGACTGATTGTCAAAGCGTTACACACTAAGAAGGTGCCAACGGACATTAAGCTTGCCCAAACACACAGGAAAGTCCTTCTTCTTCTGCTGCAATTCAGAAATTACAAGGTTTACCATGTTCTAAGAAATCTTAACAGCATAGCAGATGCTGAGGCTAATCGTGGCACTCTTCTAAGTAAGAATCAGCTGGTGGTCAATGGTGAAACGTCTTATCAATCGTTCCCTTAAGCATAAGGCTGGCCCAGCCCTGCCTCATCATGTGGGCATGTTAACAGCATATGAAGGATCAAGAACGTTGCCAGACAGTCCGAATCTTCAGTTCACAGGCACACATCTCAGACAGAACCTACAGCTCGGCTTGGATCAGGGATCTCTGGCAGGTTATCAGAAAGATAGAAGAAATCAGCTGAATTCATACCCACGCACCAACTCTAGTCGCGCGAACCTGAAGGATAAGGAAGAGGAACAGTGTTGTAAGGAGAGGCATGAATCGATGAAGTCTCAGACCCATGTCCTAGAATTATGGATGAGTTGCTGGTTTTTGTTTATTAAGGATAGGTATGTTAAGTTGGAGATGAAGATCAGTTTAGCTCACTTGAATTTGCAATGTAATGGTCCTGGCAGCCTCTTTGCCAGATTCTAAATAAATTTTAACTGTTCTCGTAAAAAAAAAAAGTAAAGTACTTGGGTGCTGATGTATTAAAACTCGGTCACTGTGATATCCACCTCCAGTTTACAAGGTACTGTTTTCACAAGTAATTGTTTCATTGATTATTTAATATAAGAAGGTGTTCAACAGATCTTCCATTCTATATATAAGCAAGAATCATAACAAACCAGCAATCTGGAGAAAACATAGAGGTGCACACTGCAAAGTGATCTCCTTCACAAAGCTGCTGAGATCACAGATCTTTCGATGGAAAAGTGATGTCTTTCACAAAGCTGCTGAGAGCACAGTTTTACTGAGAGCACTGCAGTAAAACTCAGTAGATCCATAGCATTTATCTCAAATGCTGAAGGAAAAGTTGATACTATTTGTAAACCTTGGAGCCAAAAAAGAGAAAAATTATGACCAAATATTCAACAACTGAAGACACAAATCAAGTGCGAAAAATCCTTCTGCCTCTGAGAAAAGAAGACATTTTAGCCCTCGTCATTTTAGACCACCTTTAAGATCATCAAAAATTGCAAATCAATCTCAAAGATCTTAAACTAATTAAGCACATTATTAAACACCGAACTTCGAACTTAGAATGATCCAAGAGAGACCAGCTTCAGTGGACAGTAGAGGAAAAAATTAAGGCATATCGTGGATTTCAATAGCTAGGTTTGTTGAGCTGTGGTCTACCGGCAAGTTGAAGAGCTTTCAGTGATGACGACCCCGGTTCAAAACCTGCAGGCTCATCCTCTATAATAACGCAATTGACCAAAAATTTTCCAAGGTGTAGGTCATGTCAATGCGACCGTGGCAATGGCGCTGTTAATACCAAATAGTTGTTCCTGTTTTACTGCATATTTTTACGGATGAGGCCGAGTGCAACTTTTCGGTAATTTTGACGGAATAGAGACTACTCAGTAGCCGCTTCATAGCCAAAGATTTCTCGAGTCAAAAAGGATTTAAGAAGAAAAGGAAAAGAGGCGCGTTTCCACTGCTCTGCTAATGTTAAATTGAACTCCTCCAATTCTACACAAATGATAAAACCCTTTTCATTTGGGCTTTTGATAAGACTGAGGGACTCAAACATAACACCACACTAAGTACCCATGTCCTCTGTATGGCTTGGGAGGTCCATACTGGCCATTGTGCATAACAATAAATCCTCAAACTATATTTCGGGTGGATTCTCACTGTTGGCTATGTTATACCATATTTAATAAAAATGCAACAGGAGAGAGAAGCACTCGTTGACATGGGGTGGATTTTAGAGCTGATTAATGTTGGATTTGGTCAAGCTCAAAAATATTTCAGTAGCATGCACAGGATGAAACAATATTCCCAATAGAGGCCTCAAAATAACCAAATATTGAAATCCACACAGAACATAAGGAATATAAGGTAAACTAGACCCATCAATCCCACAGAAAAACAATAATAATTGAATTGCATCCGCCTTGCATATAAACCTATAAATTCTCTGAACTTAGCACTCATTGAATTACCGGTAGAAGCTGATTCATCAGGAAATCCTTCTGAAACACCAGACTCTGTCTTAGATGCTGCAGCGGGTGGGCTTACAATCCTCTTGAGGCTGCAAGAATTTGTGCACTGAAGAATGAACCCAACTGAAAGTATCTTCATATTCTTGGCAGAGTATGTAATGCAGCTGTTGCGCTTGACAGTCATTGAAGTATCCAAGGCTGCAACAGTTGGATGCCTAAGTTTTAATGCCATATATGCTTTTGCTGCAATTGCTCAAATGTATTACAATAGTACTCGATCCATGGATCTTGCTTCATGTTGTTGGAGTCGGTTTGTGATCCACATACAACATGAGGTTTTGATTTTTTCTGGGACCTACTGTGGCCACCAATTTTATCCAATAAACTGTAGCCATATATAGGCTTGAAACCAGCATTTGCTGTAGACGTTGCTTTGTACCGTACATAGAACTCGTGTAAGCTTTTGTGTGTTTTCTGTTGAGTTTTGAGCCATTTATTTGCTCCAAACTTAAAATTTTATGATCTCAAATAATAGTTTGTAAATGAGGTTGTGGTGGCATGGGGTGAAAAGATAGAGGTTGTGGTGGCATGGTAGGAATAAGTGCACTCGACATTTTTATATTTATAGTTATAGATTTTGCAATTTGTTTTTATTAATGGCTCGATAATGAAAGGGAAAATAAGATTTTGAAAAATTGTAATTGTAAATTTTTTTAATCAAAATATAAGGATAAAATTTATTGAATGGATGAAAAGCTGAAATGTAATTTAACAATTTTACAATTTGGATTTTGGATTGGTATAGGCAAATTTTTAAGATATGATTTTAAATTAAGATATGATTTAAAAAAAATCTAGTGGGAATTTTTAAAAATCCAAGTTATAGCTCTCAAGTTTTTGAATTTTGGTTCTCCGGGGTTTTTTAGGGTGCTCAATCTCTTTCTACTATCAAAATCTCAATTAGAACACATAAGTTCTGATTCTGCAAAATAAAAAAACACCGAATTTCAGCCAAAAAATGGTTGTCCGATCCAAATAGTCAAATATTTAGAGGTCTCCAAAAGCTTAAGCTACTTTGATTCAAAGAATTGTATGGTCATGAGTAAATATGCTACAAAGGGGTTAGTCCATGTCAAAGATAAAATTTGAGAAAGTAAAGAAATTATAAGTTGAATTTAGGAATTGAGAAAGAAAGGAGATATCATCAGAATATAACAAGTTTATAGAACTTGTCACATCATTTAAGTATTTATCCTCATACAAACATTAAAATAAACATATATAGAATTGGTAACATCAAAATCAAAACACATGGGATGGGAGGCATGAGGGCTTCTTATTGACCCAAGATGAAAAGGGAAATTGAGTTCTCTTGGGAATTGGTTGTAATGACCAACAACCAAGTTTAGATGTATGCCTTATACCTGGGATCAGAACTTGTGAAGGGTCTCTATTTGTAGCGGGTCACTATCTTTGGATATTCTCTTCACGTCATCAATCATGCAAGGAATCAAGTTGTGAAACAACATACTATTCAAAGTAGAATATAGAACAAAATTGCTTGGAATCTCCAAGGTGCAAGAGAAGACAATTTCTTGCACATAAGGAGGTAAAATAATATCATGGTGGATTGATTAGCAAAAGGAGTGATGGTGTGCAACAATGTTCCCCTAGAACAATGATGGATGTCGTGAATCAAAGGAGGTTAAGAATGATTTTGTGTTTTTTCAAAGAAAAATGTATTAACTAAGCTTTGGATGCATTCAACGTATGGCCTCGAACAGGTGGATAAGTACCAAGCAATGAGAGTGGAGTCACATCAAATTTATTTCAAGGGAAATCCCTCTTCCTTGTGTGCTTTAGGTGGAATTTCTCTATATTTTCCTTCACTGAAAAGCCTTGTAATATGGCTCTTGGCTTTGTTATAGGTAATGTTGGTGGGATAGTTTGCAATGTTGCGGATTAGGGTATGGTCGATGCTATTGTGAGGGACAAAGAACTAGTAGATAGGCTTAGGAATCTCCATCACATGGGCACAATTGACGATCTTTTTGTGGTTGGATCTCTATTTGTTAAATCATGGAAAGTTTCAATTGAGTGCCTCTTACTATTGGTTTTGTTTGACTTGGAGGGAAGCAATCTGCGTTGCTCACCCTCAATACACCCCTTGGTAAATTACCCTATACCTTTTGAACTTGGGAACAACATATGCTTCTTGAAGCGGATAAATAAAGACATGGCTCATCCTAAGAATAGGGATTTGGATGTAGAGGATTCTCTCAATGAGATAAGGGACATTAAAGAATGCCAAGGAAGATGAATGATCTGAAATGGATCAATATATAATTTTTCGCCTATTTGAAGCTTTTGGGTTCAAAAGATTGGATGAATTGGCTTGTAGGGCCCATTTAAGGGGCGGGTCTCAATTTCAGGTTTGGGGTAAAAAAAAACATCTAAAACCTTTCGAAGCAATTTTAGGTGTTAATATTTAGTTTTTTTGCATTATATACAATGATATCTTTCCAAAGGTGCAAGAATCGCCTAAATCGAAGTCTATACGAATAAGTTATGCCTCCATCAAGTTAACCTATCTAGTTGACTACCATGGTACCAAGTGGATTTCACGTTAGCTCTCATTTTCCTTACATGTGGAGATAGTCACATGTCGACTTTTAAGAACATTCTAGAAGGATCAAAACTGTAACCCTAAGTATTAGTTGGGGCATGCAAAAAACCCTAAAATTAACCCTAAATTACTATAGGGATATGTTATATATTGGGACATCAGGAGAAAAAGGGGGGCCATTCTTTTGATGTATTATATTATTCCATAATTGAGCAAGAATATTGAGGGAATGGTTATTAGAGCAAAACATAGGAGATAGGAGATCTTGTAGTAGTCATTATGGTCACAGAGTTGTAGGTAAAGAGTACCATTTCTTTTGTATTTGCAATTTGACATAAAGAGCAAGGCATAGTCCTCATTTGTGGCTGGTTTTTTCTCCATTGTGGGTATTCCCAAGGTATATCTTATGTTTTGTGTATTTCTCTAATTATTCTTGTTTCAGGCCCAGTTGTTTAGTATTCAATAAAAATAAGCTAATAAAAAAAAACTAAACTGTAAGATTCGTTGTGATGAATATTTGTCCAACTGAAGTTAGAGGGACATGCATTAACTTGGTGGGGAAGAAACACCTACGCACTTAGGCTGGAGGGTGATCCACTAGTAACTAAGTGGGAATACTTTAAAACCCCCATCAAATCCCTATTCTACCCTGTTGGGTATGTAAAGGAACAAGGGATCCATTGGAATTACTTTAGGAAAAGTTCAAGGCAGAGTGTGCAAGAATACACCACCAAGTTCAAGAAGAGGTCTATCATGATGGGTATATCACCCAAGAACCCATATGTACTCCTCAAGTATTTGGGGGGTTAACATAGTCATATATACAGGTAGGTGTTACATCCCCAATAGCCTCAGTGTCCTATCGTGACCACGGGAGATCCTTATTCCATATTCTCTCACTACGCTATAGGTCGCACTATACATGCGTTCCTCTAATGACACACCCTACGGTTATCTATACACAAATTGCGTGCAACAACTTTAGTCCTTTTGTGCATTCTATGCTTATTAGTTTTTTCTACCACACAACACACTGCATGAGTTAACTATGACCCATGCACGAATCACTATGCAACAACCCCTAACCATTGTGCGTTAACCACCATGCACCACAACTACTCTTGGAAACTTTAACTCTAATGACAAGTCATTGACTTCCTACAGAGTTAGCATTGTATGTGTAATGGGACTTCATGTGCAATGCATACATCTATATGCAAGAATTTCATGGTGTAGTGTCCTCATACCCCATAATGCGGATAAATTAAAAACTTTACTTCAAGAACCCTTGTTCTCCTTTCGAAACACACGACATGGACATTAACACACTCTTCAACCTTCATTCTCAAGCTTAGAAACCACTATAATAGTCGTTCTGCCCTTGATAGATCCATCCTGTGACCAGAATGATCATTTCCACACTGGACATGTCCTTTCCGCACTTCCCCTTCCGCCTTATGCCTTCTGCACTTTCTCTTTCTGCCTTTTCGACCTCAGAAGTCAAAAGTTGGAAACTCAAAGGCTCGATGAAGTGATTTGTCAGCCTTCTGTCTTCCTCCTTTAGCACTTCCTCTTTCTACCCTTTCGACCTCGAAAATCGGAAATCAGAAGCATAATGGGCGATGGAAACACTTAACGGCTCTTCCGCCTTCTGCCTTTTTCCTTTCGCTTTCCGCCCTTCCGACCTCAAAACTCGGAAATCGAAAAAATAACAAATGGTGGAGATTATTAACAGCTCTTCCACCTTCCACCTTTCGCTTTCTGCCCTTCCGACCTCAGAACTCGAAAATCGGAAACATAACAAATTATGGAAATACTTAACACCTCTTCCGCCTTCCGCCTTCCACCATCCGCTTTTCACCCTTCCAACCTCGGAACTCGGAAATCATAAACATAACAAATGATGGAATCCTTTATCCACTTTCCACCTTCTAACTTCCTCCTTCCGCTACGGAACTCAGAAATCGGGGAAATAATAAACAACCTTAACCTTTTCTGCACTTTTGACTTCTGCTTTCCGACCTTAGACTTCGGAAATTGGAAAACACACTTTTTGCCTTGTTTTCAACTTCCCTTTCCATCTTCCGCCTCCCTCAGGCAGATTCCAAGGGGCGGAAACACTAAGTCGGTTGCCTCTTGACTCTGTAATAGGCTTCTAGCCTCCATGAACTTAGGCAAATGCATTGCAAAAACATGAGGCATATACAGAAGTAAAATGCAGGAAAACATAACAGAAGTAAACTTCTAGTTAACCATCAATAAGCATTCAACATGATCATAATAACTCATAAGCAAATACATGGCATAAACAAGAATAACAGAGATACTTATATTGATGATTAAGTTTTCCTGTAACTAGCTATGTCGCTACAACGTTCCACCCAACCATAGGATAGTGTATTCATTAATTCTCTTAACAAATTGCCACCCTCGAGATGGGCATGATTTCCACAAGGAACTAGGGAACAACAGGCTTACACATAGCCAGAACTCATAACACACAATCAAGCCAACATATGGGTTTCACAGACTGTACATAGTCAAGCCAACATCCACATTAAGGACCATCCAAGCCAACAAATGGTTTTCACAGGCTACTCATCCAAGCCATCTTTCACAGTTGTGTTTCACAGGCTGTCCAACCAAGGATCACACACATGGCCCAAAGAACAACAAGACGTGGCCAAGCCAATATCCAAATGGGTTTCACAGGCTTCCCGGCCAAGCCAATATACAATTGGGTTTCACAGGATGTCAAGGAAATGACTCACACCTGGTCAAATGCTCACCACAACTCAGCCAAACCAACCAACAGTTGGGTTTCTCAGGATGCTAAGGAAATGGAAGGATAGAACTACTGAGCTATTGAGATCAACCACAGAGATATGGACACCTACAGCAGATCTTTCCATCTTGGCATCCCACAATACATACACACCCAACACAAGGATGTGGAGAACCTCCTGCAATAAACAATAAGAATGCACAATATAACAGAAATTATGTATCACAGAAGAGATTTTATTAATCGCAGGCCACTTCGAGGGGGCAACCTCCTTTGAGAAAGCTCAATACAAAATAACTCTTCGATGCTTTCATTAGCCTCAACACATACTTATATACTAAGTCTAATCTAAACAACTATTACTCCACATGAATGTGGGATAATGCAACCTATTAACTAGACGACTTAACAACTATTACTTACTCCCCATGAATGTGGGATAATACATCATACTAATGGGACGAATTACAAAGCATATGCGTCCGACAAAATATACCAACAAAATAAAGAGGGGGGTTGACATAGGTTCTTAACATCCCCTCCCTCTTAGAAAAAGCTTTGTCCTCAAATCTTTAGATGTGGAAACTGTTGTTGAATCTGAAGGAGCGGTTCCCATGTAGCATCCTCTGGTTGCATGTCGTGCCATTGAATTAAGACCTCTGTGATGGCCCGAGAGCGAAGCTGACGAGTGCGCTTATTGAGGATGGCATTTGGTTCCAAAATGATGGAGCCTTCTGTATCCAACTCTGGTAAAACAGTTTGTGCTCTGATGTTGGTGCCAATCACTTTCTTGAGACAAGAGACATGAAAGACTAGGTGAATGCGAGAAGAAGGAGGAAGTTCCAATTTATAAGCAACAGACCCAATCTTCTGAAGAACTTTATACGGCCCATAGAACTTTGGAGCCAGCTTCTGATTCCCTTTGAGTTTCAGGGAGGATTGCTTGTAAGGCTGCAAACGAAGAAAAAACATATCACTGACTTGAAAGGTGCACTCAGAACGGTGTTGATCGGCTTGTTGCTTCATGCGATTTCTTGCCATGTGAATATTCTCTTGCAGAATGTGAAGAATCTGATCACAGTTGCGAAGAACCATGTCAACTGCCTGAACTGGTGAACTATGGGGGGTGTATGGAAGGAGCACTGGGGGTGGCTTCCCATAAACAACTTCATATGGAGTCATTTTAGATGTAGTATGGTAGGAAGTATTGTACCACCATTCAGCGAGAGGGAGCCACTTTGCCCATTGATGTTGTTGTTCAGAGGTGAAGCAACGAAGATAAGTTTCCAAGCATTTGTTGGTGACTTCAGTTTGACCATTTGTTTGTGGGTGATATCCTGAACTCATTTTCAGTTTGGTTCTAGTGAGGCGAAAGAGTTCGGTCCAAAAATGACTTGTGAAAGTTACATCGTGGTCTGAGACAATAGAATAAGGGATGCCATGAAGATGGAATATCTGGTCCATGAAAATTTGTGCGATTGAGGAGGCAGTATATGGATGGCTGAGAGCACAAAAATGACTATATTTGGAGAGTCAAGCAACCACAACCAAGATTACGGTCTTCCCTCCAGATTTAGGGAGCCCGTCGATGAAATCCATTGAAATATTTGTCCAAATCCTTTTAGGGATGGGCAAGGGTTCGAGCAAGCCGGGGAGGAGTGTAGTTTCACCCTTGTGGCACTAGCAGGTATCACATTCAGCAACCATCTATTGAATTTCCCGTTTCATTCCCTTCCAAAAGAAGTTACGTCATGCCCACTCATACGTTTTGAGAAACCCAGAGTGCCCTGCTGCTGAAGAAGCATGGAGTTCATAGAAGACAACCTGGTGAAGATCTGTGCTCTAGGGAAGCACCAAGTGACCCTTGTATCTCAGAGAAGAACCATCCCAAGAGTAATGCGGTACAAGAGAAGGATTACTGGCCAACTGTTGGATGATTTGAGATAAGGACGAGTCATTGACATAACCTTGCTGAACAGATTGTACCCAATTTGGAATAGGCATAGAAATAGCTGAAAGAGAAGCATGGTCATCAAATATGCGGGAAAGAGCATCGCCACAAGATTGTCCTTACCCTTCTGGTAAGTGATCTCGTAGTCATAACCCATGATTTTTCTAACCCATTTTTGTTGTGTTGGGGATGAGACTCGTTGTTCCAGGAAATATTTCAGACTCAGGTGATCAGTCTTGATGCAGAAATGATTCCCTAAGAGGTATGGACTCCACTTCTGTACGGCATGCAAAATAGCCATCATTTCCTTCTCATATGTAGAGGTGGCTAAATTCTTACCAGACAGGGATTTGCTGGTGAATGCAATGGGATGTTTGTCTTGGAAGAGGACAACACCAAGTCCATTGTCACAAGCATCACTATCAATAGTTAAGGGCTTGGAAAAATCAGGCATAGATAGAACAGGTGTGGTACACATAGCTTGTTTCAGTTTCTCAAATGCACACTCAGTAGCAGGTGTCCATGCAAAAGCATCATTTTTCAGTAGAGCCATTAATGGAGCTGCAATCTTCCCATAATCCTTAACAAACTTGCGATAGTAGCCAGTAAGTCCCAAAAACCCACAAAGGCTCTTCAAGGTCTGAGGAGGTGGCCAATTTGTCATGGCATCGATTTTGGCAGGATCGACATGAACCCCTTTTGCTGAAACAATATGCCCGAGATACTCTACTTCCTTCTGCCCAAAAACACATTTAGATTGTTTGGCATAGAGATGACGACCATAGAAAAGTTGCAGTACAAGATCCAGATGTTGGAGATGCTCAGCCCAGGTTTTACTATAGATGAGGATACCATCAAAGAAGACCAGAATGAAGTTTCGCAAGTAGGGCCGAAATATTTTATTCATCAATGCCTGGAACATGGAAGGGGCATTTGTGAGGCCAAATGGCATGACCAAAAATTCATAATGGCCATCATGTGTGCAAAACATTGTTTTAGGGATATCATCTGCATGCACCTGAATTTGGTTATACCCAGAACGAAGATCCAACTTGGAGAAAAAATGGGCACTATGGAGCTCATCCAGAAGCTCATCAACAACCGGAATTGGAAACTTATCCTTGATTGTGGTGTGATTAAGTGCCTGAAAGTCGATGCAAAGGAACCATGACCCATCTTTTTTCTAGACTAGAAGGACCGGTGAAGAGAAGGAACTAGTGCTAGGGCGAATAACACCTTTCTTTAGTAAGTCGCGAACAAGCATCTCAATTTCTGTCTTATGGTGAAATGGGTAGCGATAGGGCCTGATGTTGGGGGGGACACTTCCAGGAAGGATCAGAATACGATGGTCCTCGGGTCAAGAAGGTGGCAATCCCATCAGCTCAGCAAACACACATGCATATTGATCCAAAATTTGTTGGAGATCCAATGGAGTAGTTGAGACTACTGAAGGTTGCATCTGAATGAAATGGAGCTGAGCGATGACACCATGTGAACTTTTCTTAAGAAGCTTTTCCATGCGATGCGAATCGATGAGGCTGAGAGACCCTGGTTGTAAGCCCCACAATGTGTGTTTGGTACCATTGATTGAAAACTGCATCCAAAGTTTAGCAAAATCCCATAAAATGGGTCCAAGTGTGCATAACCATTGAGCGCCCAAAACCACATCACATCCGCCTAAGGGCAAGGCAAACATGTCAGAGCGCAAGTTATAATCCCCCATAGATATGTGCACATTACGACACTTCCCTTTGCAAGGTAAGGTACCCCCATTGGCAATCATGACTTCAAAGCTGGAGCAAGGATGGATGAAACAATTAGCCTGTTTGGCGATCCTTAGGTCAATGAAGTTGTGAGTGCTACCAGAACCAATGAGTATTGTAAGAGGGAGTTTTTTGAAGAACCCTCTGACCCACATGGTTTGTGGGGTGGTGACTCCAGCTAAGGCATGGAGAGATATCTCTGGTTGGTCCTCTGGAGCAAGAAGTTATTGAATGTCACCATCATCATCTGTGGGATCCTGAGCATCATAAAAAATTTCAGGTGCGGATGGAGAATCCACATCCAAGAGATAGAGCTTTTGATCAATGCATCTATGTCCCTGGGTGAATTTCTCATCACAATTATAACAAAGCCCTTTTTCCCGACATTCCTGCATCTCTGCTTCAGACAAATGCTTGATAGGAGTGGTTCTAGGAGCTGGCAGATTTGGGGTTCTGTAACACCTCGGTTTTGAACCCGTTTGCATGATGTATATATTGTAATTAATCATGGTGAGGAGCTAAAGGAAAAAGGCCCACCATCGATTTGGTTGTGTATGTTTTGGTAATAGGGGTAGTTGCCGATGGTATATCGTGTTATTTGGCACATCATAGTTTGGCATCATGTAAATACGCACATCAATTAAAAATAAACCCACAACCAGCTACGACAATGCAACGTTAAAATGAAAAGGGCATGATTACAAAGGATAAGGGGCGGGGGATGTCAAACCTTGGTCTATGGGGGGAAACCCATGTGTCACCACCTTGTCTAACCCAACCACCTCCATTAAGAATTGCTGCTAGTAGTTGAGGCAATTATTGTTTGGGAGTGGGTGTGGCAGGACTGTCAGTCCTTGCCCACACGCACACTCCACCCACGGTTGACTTCACAATGGCAAAGAAACCACTGCCATCACTCACGCAGGCATACCACTCTCTCCATGACGGTACTAAACATTCACGCACTTCCGGTTGTCTGTTCATCCGTGCGCATGAGTGGGTCTGTTCATCCTCATGCAAGGACGCCATTTTCTTGCCTTCACTGTTCATTTCTCATGTGCAGGAGCTTTCCTGGTTTTACCCACGCAGTTTTTCCTCTACGGATTGTGGATGGTGTGGCTGTATCCTTTCCTCACGGGCTGATTTGTGGGTTCTGCATTGTTGTTGCTCACGTAGCAGGCTGGGAGCTGTTCGGCCACTATCGCCCACGATCTTTCCTGTGGAGAGCCATCTTTTACACTCAGGGACTGTGTTGCGGCATGTGTAAGTCTTTTCCGTTGCTTAGTTGTCCAGGACGGACTGTTGTCTTTCCTCATGTTGTGATTTCGTTTGTTGGTTGTATATGTTGTTACATTTGGGGTCTGGTGCAAGTTTCCCTCACGCACAGACATTTTGGAGTCGTTTTCCCCATGTTGTGAGTTGTGCTCATTGATTACGTTTTGGGGGTCTGCATACGTGTTTCCCCTGTCCAGTGTTGAGAATTGGATCTTTTCATATTCATGAGGGATTGCTGTGAGTTGTGTTTTCTCACGTTGCTGCAGTGGTAAAAGCGTGGCTGTTGGTTTCTCCTCTGTTTTGGGACTGTGTAAGATCGCCATCGTTTTCATTTGGAGTTTGTGGCTGTGGATGTACCCTGGTTTTGGGTTGTTGTTGAGTTGTTTTGGCCACGCTAGGGCCAAGAACAACTCTGAGTTGTCTTGTGGCTTGAGCTATGTTCACCGTTTGGTTGGGATTGTCAACCGGTCATCTTTGACTTCTTCACAGGGTTGTGAAGGGATTGTTTTGCTGCGGTATGCAGTGGGTGGTCTTCAGACTGTTGAGAGTAGGATTAGAGGCTGGGTATGCTTGAGAAGGCTGGTGTTGAGGCCACCAGCTTAGCATTAGCCTTTCCTAGCTCCTTGATGACCCGGTAAATCCCAACTGTGTTGTTTTGCTGCGGTATGCAGTGGGTGGTCTTCAGACTGTTGAGAGTAGGATTAGAGGCTGGGTATGCTTGAGAAGGCTGGTGTTGAGGCCACCAGTTTAGCATTATCCTTTCCTAGCTCCTTGATGAGCCAGTAAATCCCAACTGTGTTGGTTTGCTTCTTTGTAAACCTTGGCTATGTGTAAGCCTGCATTGACCCTTATTCCTTGAGGAGTTGTGCCCAGCTCGGGGGTGGCAGTGTTGCTGAGAGATTGATGAGCACGCTGGCCTATGGTTGGGTGGAACGTTGCAGCGACGTAGCTGGTTGCGGGGCGAGTTCTCCATTAAAAGATAAGTACTGCTAACTATTTCATCTCTGCAATTTAATCTACTGTTTCATGAATTATGATGAACATGTTAAATGCTGGAATGTGTGTATTGCTTCCGCTGAATGTTGTATAGCTGTGTATCTTCGTATGTTCTATGCATATTAGTATGCATTTGTATGTTGAAGAATTATGCATCCTTGTATGATGGATTATGCATCCTGTTATGTATATGTTAAGCTTTTAAATTCAGCATTTATTTATCCTTGTTCATGTTCATGGGGCCGTTTGCCCGTATGCATTGGTGTTAGTCGCGTCCTCTTCGCCGGTTGGAGGGTCGGGGACATGACTGAGTGGTATCAGAGCTCATGTTCCAGCATGGGCCTGAATGGACCACCAAGATACAGTGACAGTGGCAGGATTTCTTTTTGCCCAGCAGGGATCGGAAATGGATGACAGAAAACTTCCAAAAATTTGCCTAAGTGTTGAACAGTCGAAACACTTAGTGGAACATACTTCCAACGTAGAGGAAGAGTTAGTGGAACGGACTTACGACGTAGCAGAAGAGTTAGACGAAAGCATGCTCGACGAGAACAGTTTGAAGGAAAAATCGTGGGAAATTTGTCTAAGTGTTCGATGTCCGTCGGAAGAAAATAGTTGTTCGAGCGTCCGCCGTTGTGGATGGCTAAACGACCACGCGTCCAATGGGTAAGACCTCTGACCGCCGACGCCATGAAGAAAGTTTGAAATTTTTTTTCTAAGTATAAAAATCGTCGGCTATCGGAAGAAGATGGTTGTTCGTGCGCCCGCCGTTGTGGAAGCCAAAAGCACTAGCCTGCCGATGAGGAAAGACTGCCGATGCCGGTCAAAATCAGTTCACCTATCGGAAGAAGATCGAGGATCGTGTTCCGTCGTTGCAGCTGTGGAAGGAACTATTTCACCGACACATAGTGCTTAATGGTTCCGATCGCCGACAGATGTTATGCTTCGTAGAATGAAGAAGAGGAAAATTAAAAAAAAATTCTAAGTGTTGAGATCATCGGAAGGCGTTAGCTGTTTGAGCAGCCAATACGTCGGCTCAGTTAGCCGAAAGGACTTCCGATGCCACCGGCGGAAGAAAGAAGAAGGACGAAGTTTTGAAAATTCATCTAAGTATGGAAATCGTCGGCAAAAGTTAGCTGTTTGAGCAGCCGATGCGGCAGCAAGCATCAGGGGAAAATAAAAGATGAGGTTGCCGATGCAATGGAGGAAGAGGAGAGAAGTTTTGGTGGAAATTAGTTGAAGACGGAGCCACAGTTTTGGCAGAGATCTTCTGAAGATCACTGAAACGTCGGGGAAGGATAGTTGTTTGAGCATCCGATGTGGCGACGGAAAGAAGAAGAAAAATTTTCAAAATTTTTTCTAAGTATAGAAAACATCGGAAAACTTTAGAGGATCGGACCGTCGACACGTCGGAGAAAATTAGAGGATCGGTCCACCGATACGCCGGAAGCCAAAGGAGGATCGGCCCGAAACGTCGGAAAAATTTAGTTGATTGGACCGCCGCTAAGTGTCAGATGAAAGATGAAGATCAGGCTGCCGGAGTGTCGAAAGATTAGAGAACTAGAAGTCCGACAGGTTAGAAGATCCGATTGCCGATGAACAACAGAGAAGCTAGTGGTTTGGACTACCGAAACGTCGGACTGATAGTTGAAATGAGAGCCAATTCTATAGAGGAAATTTTGAGATTTTCAAGTGGGATTTTCCAGGAGATTTCGACTGTTTTCAGTGGGATTTTTAGCTGTCTTCCAGTGGATTTTCAGGTGGCTGAAGTTGGCACTCAGACCAAAATATAGTTGTGTGTAAAATGCAAATATTTGGTGAAAATCATCATTTTTAGAAGTGGTGTGGTTTTCACATCCGAGGTCGGAATGAAGCATGTGGATAGGCGTTGGAAAGCTTATCCAATGGAGAACAAGGGTAAGTCACCAGAATCTGAGCATGGAGCAGGAAAGTGCTAATGAAAACCACTGCTATCAAATGGACAAATCTGGACAATTGCATGCCTAGAGGTAGCAAGGACTATGAAGGCTAACCAGCTGTTGTGTGGAAGAGTAGTTCCATGAAAGGATGAAAGACTTGAAAAGGGAAGTTTCCTTAAACCCTAACTTGTTGATTATAAGTACATTTCCTAAGTTTTATGCATGAAATGCATGAGGATATGATTTGCATACATACGATATTAAGGATTATACATCTATAATGAACCACTAATTATAATCATTGCTTTAATGTTGGCATTAGTGGAAAAACCAATGACAACATGGACCTGGCTGAGTATGTTGCTGATGCTGATGAATGTGACTAGCAACCCTTTGGAGAAAGGGAGGAGGCAACAAGTCCATAAACGAAAGTTGGTGAGCAAATTCTGCAATCTCCTGCAAAAGACCAACCAAATTGGTCATGTCAAGGGTGTAAGTAGGACCCATGAAGGTAAGAGTTTGATTATGACAAATTCCAAGGAGTGGTAAGGGTAAGAGACCTCATACCATGTGGATATTTGAATATAGAAAGGTGTCACGCCTGTATATATTGATTGAGCTTAGTAGCCCAAGAAAAGTAAGTACTGATGATCTTGATTATAGTAATGCATCCTATATGAAGTGTTCATGGTTAGGCCATGCATGGTGTGTTGAATGAATAGTATTCCTGAATCAATGCAAGGTAGCATTGAGTGGATATGCATCAAAAAGATTTTATGAATCTTGTAGTTATGCATTGAATGTATGCATAAGAAGGGTGTGAATGATTGATTGCATAAGTAAAGGTGCAAATGTTGTGATGCATTGCATGAATGCATTGAGATGAGTGCATATGATATTATGACTAACTAATGGCTGAAATGATGAATTGATGACAATTCAGGAACCATTTCAAAGGTTGTTATGAATGCAGGATAGTAAGTGCATAAAGAGGACAGTCATGACAATTTGGCTGTCGGAAATGCTCTGTGGAAGAGCAAGGTGGTACAAATGATACGCTTGTGAATTAAGGAGTATTTAAACATTTCATTTAATTGCATGAATGATGTGTATACCTTGCAAATGTTAGTATGATAATGATTGCGTGAAGTAAATGAGTTTTGATAATATTGATGTGATTAACAGCTGGAAGTATTTGAATTTTATAAATTCTGAAAATGCTTCAGTGATGGTTGTAGCAATGAAAAGGTTATATGCATCCAGACTTACCAAGTGTTTGGTTGATTGAAGCTCATGTTTCAGGTAGATTATTTAGAGCATGGAAATAAGAGTAAGACCATGACAAATGCTGGAATCTACCATGTGAAAGAGCCAAACCTTATGAGAAGAGTCTCATGGCTATGAGAATAGTCGGTATGCATAATGGGTTGTTAAATTTAAATTGTGAATTTCAGATTTAAGAAATTGTCGACGACTACTAATCATTGTTGGCTTGTATAAGATTGTGTCAGGAAGACGCATGGTAAGTGGGTATTCATGTTATGCTAGTAAGCATAAAATTATAATGGGCATAGTAGTGTTGCTTACAAGAGGCCCACAATTGAGGATCACCTCATTGCTAAGCAAACTAATTTCTGTAGTAGATAGAATTGCAAATTCCTATTGAATTTGATTACTAATGTCAATGCTTGGTTATGGAACAATCAATTTGGATTGTATTATCAGATAGTGATTGACTATTTGGCTATTTGATGAATGTGCCAGGGGTACACACTGCAGGAAGATCATGTGTGATGGCCTGCAAGAGCCAAACTTTATGGGAAGGTTTTCCCTTGGAAATGGGTTTCGGGTGAAACGCCATTGGACATTTTGGAAATGTCTCATCTGCACTACATGTTCGGTAAGCAACATGAGTGATATGGTATAGATTATGTCAGTAAGACATGTGTGGATATGAAATGCAAAAAGGAGTTGGGATGGCTAACCGAGGGACTGTTAACTCAGAGAAGGAGCCCCCATTCCTCCTTAACAAAGGCATACTGCGTCGACAAATGGATAAGTGTTCTGTGACCCTTGCTAAGAATATGCATGCTTAATTGTTAAAAAATAAATAAATAAATCCATATGTTTTGATTTTATTTCCATGATGACCAATTGCTTGAGTATGAATGGGGCCTACATGGCACACACCGGAGAAGAGTGCACACTTTTCCGATGTTGAGTCATGAAAGGGTTTTCAATATTGATTACACTCTAGGGAGTGGACGCACTCCTGGTGTCTCAATACTTGATAGTGAATGATATGAAATATGATTATAGTTTTAGAGCAATAACGCTGATGAGTTTGCTTATATTGCTTGTGTTGGTAGGTTAAATAGATGTAGTTGGGTGTTGCACCCTAAAGGTAAAAGGTAAAAGGTAAAAGGTAAATGGTTGTTGTGAGGGGTTGTGGAGTAAGGGTTATTGTTGATACATGTGTTATTGTTGATATGAGTACATGTGTTATTGTTGATGGCCTGATAAACCCAACTGCGTTGGCTTGGCTGATTGGTTGTTGATATAAGCGCATTGTTGATATAAGTGCAGGTGATTTGTTGGTATTCTGATAAACCCAACTGTTAGCTAGCTTGGTTGAGTAGCCTGATAAACCCAGCAGTGTATTGGCTTGATTGGCAGCAGCCTGATAAACCCAATTGTATATTGGCTTGGCTGGACGGTCTGATAAACCCAACTGAAGGTTGGCTTGACTGTGCCTGATATATATAAAAGGATGTTGTGGAGTAGCCTGCGTGCTGACCTAACATCCAAGTCCATAGGCGATCCCAAGGCTTGCAAAGCGAAGCAGGATCCTGTGGACGAACAAGGAAATGCACAATACAGATAAGTATTGGATTATTTTGCTTATGAATTGTGTATATGATTTGGTTATGATGTTTTAAGCTCTTGTTCTAGAGATAAAACCGATGAGAATAAACTAAACATGTGAATCTATTCAATGTTTGGATATAGGTATCACTGGAAGCGAGGACTATGAGAGCATCCTATGGGTGCATGTGGACATGTGACTGTCTTGGAAAGTTCGGAATGAGCGGCAATGAAAAAGGTGCTAGTGAGACCGTGAGGTTCCTAGCAGTTGAGACAAACCATGTGGAGAGACTCCATGGTTTAGAGGTCTGGAATAGACCGAAGACACTAAGTGTCATGACCAAGAGGGATTGGTCCAGCATTCACGGTAAAGTGAAAGAAGCTGAGAGCATGAAAAGACACAGCGGTGGTGTGGGTTCCGGGATGGAACAAAACAAAGAAGGGAAAAAACTCTTGCTACTCTCTCTTGCCTTTTGATTATATATACATATATATATTTATGCATTGTGAAAACAAAAGATTGTTGAATGCATGTATGACTGAAAATGGATTGTGTGTTTTTGCTGAAGGTAAATTCTGAATGCTGGAGTGGTTAATTCCCTGCCCAAGAATGGACATGAATGAGCTTGTGTGCCTGTTGGGAAGGCATGAAAGATGTGAAAGTCTCCTTGATGAGGCTTGGACTGTCATTCCAGTTGGGTAATTAACTGACTGATTTTAATGTCTATACTATGCTTGGTCTAACAGAATTTCAATGGTGCATTTCACAGGTGAGAAAAGTGAAACCAGGTGGTGCACATTGATTATGACAGCAGATCAAAAGTTGTTGGACTTGGCTGGAAGTCTCCTTCAAATGATTGCCAAGACCCAAGAAAATCTTGGGGAGATGCTCAAGATACAAAAAAGGCAGAATGAAATGAATCACCCGATTTTGCAAGACTCTATTAGTTTGCAAAGGGAGGTGAAAATCCTTCTGGGAGCAATCGGCAAAGGAAAGGAAGGTGGATCAGTGATGGGACATTCGTCCAAGCGACCCGATAAGAAACGGTCCAGGCATGAAGGCTCAAAGGAAATTGAGCAGGTAAAGATGAAGCAACTAGTGAAATGCTGTGAATGCGGAGGACATCATTTACGCCGGGACTGCCCAATGAGGGAACATGATGAGGGCAATAGCCGCAAAGTTCCTAGACTTCAGGATAAGCTGGAAGCTGAGAACTAGTAGGACAAGTCCGTGGAAGCCGAGGGGCTTGGTCGCGAACGTTCAAAGTAAATGATTGAACGTGGGACAGATCTGCAAAATTTTGAAATTTTGATGTGCAATTGTATATTTATTGTATATGTATTCCTATGTATTGGAACATCGAGGACGATGTTATTCCAAGGGGGAGGGGAATATAACACCCCGGTTTTGACCCCGTTTGCATGATGTATATATTGTAATTAATCATGGTGAGGAGCTAAAGGCAAAATCCCCACCATCGATTTGGTTGTGTATGTTTCGGCAATAGGGGTAGTTGCCGATGATATATCATGCTATTTGGCACATCATAGTTTGGCATCATGTAAATACGCACATCAATTAAAAATAAACCCACAACCAGCTACAACAATGCAACGTTAAAATGAAAAGGGCATGATTCCAAAGGATAAGGGGTGGGGGATGTCAAACCTTGGTCTATGGGGGGAAACCCATGTGTCACCACCTTGTCTAACCCAACCACCTCCATTAAGAATTACTGCTGGTAGTTGAGGCAGTTATTGTTTGGGAGTGGGTGTGGCAGGACTGTCAGTCCTTGCCCACACGCACGCTCCACCCACGGTTGAATTCACAATGGAAAAGAAACCACTACCATCACTCACACAGGCATACCACTCTCTCCACGACGGTGCTAAACATTCACGCACTTCCGGTTGTCTGTTCATCCGCGTGCATGAGTGGGTCTGTTCATCCTCACATAGGGACGCAATTTTCTTGCCTTGGTTGTTCATTTCTCATGCGCAGGAGCTTTCCTGGTTTTACCCACGCATTTTTTCCTCTACGGATTGCGGATGGTGTGGCTATATCCTTTCCTCACGGGCTAATTTGTGGGTTTTGCGTTGTTGTTGCTCACGTAGCAGGCTGGGAGCTGTTCGGCCACTATCGCCCACGATCTTTCCTGTGGAGAGCCATCTTTTACGCTCAGGGACTGTGTTGTGGCCTGTGTAAGTCTTTTCCGCTGCTTAGTTATCCAAGACGGACTGCTGTCTTTCCTCATGCTATGATTTCATTTGTTGGTTGTATATGTTGTTACATTTGGGGTCTGGTGCAAGTATCCCTCATGCACAGACTATTTGGAGTCGTTTTCCCCATGTTGTGAGTTGTGCTCATTGATTACATTTTGGGGGTCTGCGTATGTGTTTCCCCTGTCCAGTGCTAAGAATTGGATCTTTTCATATTCATGAGGGATTGCTGTGAGTTGTGTTTTCTCACGTTGCTGCAGTGGTAAAAGCGTGGCTGTTGGTTTCTCCTCTGTTTTGGGACTGTGTAAGATCGCCATCGTTTTCATTTGGAGTTTGTGGCTATGGATGTACCCTGGTTTTGGGTTGCTGTTGAGTTGTTTTGGCCACGCTAGGGCCAAGAACAACTCTGAGTTGTCTTGTGGCTTGAGCTGTGTTCACCGTTTGGTTGGGATTGTCAACCGGTAATCTTTGCCTTCTTCACAGGGCTGTGAAGGGATTGTTTTGCTGCGGTATGCAGTGGGTGGTCTTTGGACTATTGAGAGTAGGATTAGAGGCTGGGTATGCTTGAGAAGGCTGGTGTTGAGGTCACCTGCTTAGCATTAGCCTTTCCTAGCTCCTTGATGACCCGGTAAATCCCAACTGCGTTGTTTTGCTGCGGTATGCAGTGGGTGGTCTTCGGACTATTGAGAGTAGGATTAGAGGCTGGGTATGCTTGAGAAGGCTGGTGTTGAGGCCACCAGCTTAGTATTAGCCTTTCCTAGCTCCTTGATGACCCGATAAATCCCAACTGTGTTGGTTTGCTGCTTTGTAAACCTTGGCTATGTGTAAGCTTGCATTGACCCTTATTCCTTGAGGAATCATGCCCAGCTCGGGGGTGGCAGTGTTGCTGAGAGATTGATGAGCACGCTGGCCTATGGTTGGGTGGAACATTGCAGCGACGTAGCTGGTTGCGGGGCGAGTTCTCCATTAAAAGATAAGTACTGCTGACTATTTCATCTCTGCAATTTAATCTACTGTTTCATGAATTATGATGAACATGTTAAATGTTGGAATGTGTGTATTGCTTCCGCTGAATGTTGTATAACTGTGTATCTTCATATGTTCTATGCATCTTAGTATGCATTTTTATGTTGAAGAATTATGCATCCTTGTATGATGGATTATGCATCCTGTTATGTATATGTTAAGCTTTTAAATTCAGCATTTATTTATCCTTGTTCATGTTCATGGGGCTGTTTGCCCGTATGCATTGGTGTTAGTCGTGTCCTCTTCGCCGGTTGGAGGGTAGGGGACGTGACTGGTTCTTTGAGGAACCATAGGTTTGAATGGAACAAGAGTGGATTTGGAGCATTGTTGAGCCCGGATCTTGTCCTCTGCTAGCTTAGCCAACCCGAGGGCTTCCATCATTGTGTTGTGGCAGAACATTTTAACCTTAGAGCATATTGCATCCTTCAGACCACTGATAAAACAACTAAGGTAGAATGCATCAGGAAATCCCTCGGTGTGATTGGTGAGTTTCTCAAATTCTATCTGATACTCCCGCATAGTGCCAGTTTGGCGAAGTTTGGTGAGTGCTCCTATGAAGTCATCAAAAGTACTAGGACCAAATCGTTGCAAGAGGAGTTGCGAAAAATTTGTTCATTTTGGTTCGGCATGAGCCTTGATGTACCAACAGAAGCATTGAAGTGCTTCATGTTCCAAATGAAAGGATGCAAGGGGGACTTTATTGACATCAAAAGTGTTATGCAGACTGAAATATTGTTCTCCCCTATAAATCCATCCAGTCGGATCATCCCCATTGAAGCAAGGAAAATCCAGCTTCGACCCGTGGAAGTTGCTAAATGAGAAGAACCCAGTGTCTGCAAAAGACTCACGCTGGCGGTGGTTGTTCATGGGTGAATGCTGAAGATGGAGGCCGAGAAATTTTTGATATAGATCCTCAAGTTTGGACTTGATGGTGGCAAGTTCTTCTTCCATTTGTTTATTTGCTCCAGCGTGGGTGACAACCATAAGCAGTTTTTTTTAGGCAGGTAATGGGTAGAAAAACAAAAATGCATAGGGTTTTAGAAAAGGAGATTTTTTATTTGGGAAAAATTTGGGGGGGGTAATTGGGGTTTTACGGGGTTTGGACACTTTTTTAGGGACAAGAAGCAGAAAATGTGAATTTCAGAGGTGGGATGAAGGAATTGGAAAAGTTGTCAGAGAGGGACAATGAAGCAGAAATGGAAAACGAACACCGTGGAAAAATTTGAAGGTGATTGGGTGAGAATGAGAGAAGTTATGACAAACTCTAAAAATTGACAAATGTGGAATTTCGTCCTTGAGGAAGTGAAATTGGGGATAGGGTCCTCAATGAAGGAATATGCAGAATGGTATTACGGGGGTGACAGTGAAATTTCAAGGGAAACAGAGCTAAATCAAGGAAGATATGGCTGAAAAATTTAAAAAAAATTATTTTTTATTTTTTATTTTTATTTTTTTTTCTTCTGAAAAACTGATCTGTGGCGGTGCTAGAAGCTGCGTTTTATCAACAGGAAATGGAGTAAATGATCTATGACAATTCTGAAATTCTGCACGTTATCAACTGTAAATAGAGATGGACCCCAGGTATATTCGGCTTCCTATTGGTTCAAAGGTAGTTACTTAGCCACCAAGGTTGTCTCAAGCTTGAGTATTGGGGCAGTACCCCTCACTTCACGGCATAGGTAAAACTGCTAACTGCTTGGCCAAAAATGAAAGCTCTTTGGTTTTCCTCACGGATGGGAATCTAGTCAATCTGGTGGGGGTCGTTTCCCTTTTCACTTGGCAGGTCCTCTCAATGGCCAGCTACTTCGGGGTTCCTGTGGTACTCCTCACAACGAGTTTTAGGGCTATGCCCAAGTGCTTCCCACAGTTAAGCGGATATGGTTGAATCCCTGATCCTCCATTGAGCAAGCTCAATACAAAATAACTCTTTGATGCTTTCATTAGCCTCGACACATACTTATATACTAAGTCTAATCTAAACAACTATTACTCCACATGAATGTGGGATAATGCAACCTATTAACTAGACGACTTAATAACTATTACTTACTCCCCATGAATGTGGGATAATACATCATACTAATGCGATGACTTACAAAGCATATGCGTCCAACAAAATATACCAACAAAATAAAGAGGGGGGTTGACACGGGTTCTTACCAAAGGAATTATTCCCTTCACTACTACATAGTTTCCTCAGGCCATACCTCCTCTTCTAGTTCTCTTTCGAGTGTGCATAAAGGATTTGCCAACCCCTCTTGATCTGTCTGTGAGGTTCCTCTCTTCACTAGGTTTATCAACCAATTCTGGACCTCTTCCACTCCTAAGTCTTTCAGACCAAAACAAGGATGCACATCACAACAGTCCACAATGTAAACACAATGAAAACAGGCTCCACTCACTCTGTAAAAGAGGAGACCACCACGAAAATACCTTCCGCCACTCAAGAGAGTAAGACAAAACGTTCTAAACAATGAACCACTGAATAACAACACTGGGAAAACTATGGAGGACCACACTCTCATAAAATCAGGAGATCTCCACTACCCATTTACTCAGGAAAAACACAACAGAACCATTCTTCTGTGACTTAGGGTAGTGAACCATCAACAATGCGTTTGAACCCCCTAATCAGAATGATCAAATGGTGAATGATAGAATGGTGTCCTCCCCCAACAAGGAACAACAACAAGACCCTTTCACGACTGAGGGAAAGGACAGACTGGCATGAATCACGTGCTTACTTGCTGCAAAAGCAAGAATGCAGCTTCCAAACTGCAGACTTACAGGCTTGCTCAGAAAAACAATCATACTACCATGCCTTGCTCTTCCCAAGGCATTAACTGCCTCAACCAATTTCCTGAAAGAAAATTGAATGATCGAGCACAGGGATGAACCAAGGTGTATGGGTTAATGAACGGGTAACTTTTGAACAGATCTATGGTTGGGATCAACCATCAAACAGATTGACGGTGCACAGCGATTTAGCTGATTCAACTATCGCGACTTAACAAACTTTTCATGTGCACGAAATTCCTATGAAATCCACTTCATCAAGTTTGGATTCCACCATTGATCTGGTGGGGACACAAATCAAATGACCCAGAAGTATTTCGCAATGTCAACTAGCATGATAGTTAACTCAGCTAGTGTGTGCAAAATTTCTTTCCAAAAGGATTTAATTCCGAGCTCGCGCATCCATCTGGGTGACTTGGACGAAAAATCAATGAAGGATTCTCTGCTAATTAGACTAGGTTCTGTGAGGATTGAACCCACATTCACTCACCTGGCTTCTCTTGGCTTAATCCCTCCCTATTCCTTTGTGAAATCATGCCCCCATCTCTTTCACGTTGTAGTCCCATAGCTAGTTGTGGTATTTTATTAATTATATAATTACATGATATATCAAAATGTATTGTGTCTGTCTTAGCACCATAACCATAGGTATCAACCTTGATCACCTACACACAAAACATCAATGAATGGCAGGGCCTTGGCCTTGAGATCCTTTCCATGATTCATCACAATATATACATCATGTACAATTTCAATACCATGGAGTTAAAAATAGGGTATTACATTCCCCTCTCCCTTACAACAACACTATCCTCAGTGCTCTTTGAACAAAAATGCTGCACTGGCACTACCTCAGTGCTCTGCAAAATTGAACAAAAATGGATGTGACAATCGCATGGCACCCTACAGCTCCCATGTAGCCTCATTAGGACCGTGGTGCTTCCACTCCACCTTCACCTGTCTAATGGAACGATCTGGAACTCTTCCTTGGGTGCCACTATGTGGTTGTCTAGAACTCCTCCAAGTCCTCGATTGCATGCATCAGTACACACCAAAAATTATTTTCCTGGGTCTTAGAGAATCCTTCTCCTTAGCTTGGAACATTTCCAATGTCTTTGGCAACCAACAATACCTATGCTCAAGCCCCAAGTAATGAGTCAATTCTCATGTCAGTATTCAAAATATTTTTTTCAAAATCATAGATGAATCACGTGCACGTGTATATTGACATAAAATCAACAAGTAGTTTCCAAGTAAACCAAATACTTGTCTACGTAAGTATCTTCTTTTGGCTCCACAGGTATCCGAATTTGTCTTTATACAACTATGGCACCCACAATACTTGCCCCACCCCACATAAGGATGGTACCTCTTCTTTGCTATACAATCCCTTGAGCGTACCACCCTTCATGTGCTCTCTAAGGTGTGCATGGAAAGGTAGCCAAGTTTTTGCAAGCCTCGGATCACCTGTGAAAATATCTCTCAACCGAGATCTGGCAGCCCTACTCCAGAGCCTAACACCTCTCTGGGTACTCAATGGAAGCTCTGGCTTAAAAGCCTACACCTCCTCTAGGTGCTTCCTTTCGAGACACCATAATGAATTAATTCACATGTCAAGACTCAGATTCATTCCTATAGGATTCACTCTTTAACAAGATTTTCAAAATCATAGTTGAATCATTATGCACATGTGTATTTACAAAAACTCAGAAAAAAATTGCTAAGTAAATCAAATACTTATCTGCGTAAGCATATCTCAACTGAGATCTAGCAGCCTTGCTTCAGAGCCTAACACCTCTTTGGGTGCTCAATGGCAGCTCTACTCCAGAGCGTAACACCTCTTTGGGTGCTCAATGGCAGCTGTGCTCAAGGGCCAATCACCTCCTCAAGGTGCTCACCAAGCTCAGTCACTTCCTTTCTGGATACCATAATACTTAGGGGTTATTCTCTTCACGGATCCCCCACTCTCGTGACAGTCCCCTTACATGGCGTGAATGGGTGTAGAAAGAAGTCTAGTCAGATGTCTTACACCCTGGGCGTCCCCAGTGATGCATATGGGTTCCTAGGGGGGGGGAGAATCTATCTACCCAAGTACATCCTTTGAAGGATCCATGTATCCCAAACACATCCTCCCGAGAAGCTATGTACCCCAAGTACATCCTTCCGAGGACTATGTACCCTAAGTAAATCCTTCCGAGGAGCCATGTATCCCAAACACGTCCTTCTGAGAAGTTATGTACTCCAAGGGTGTATTTTCATCGTCTCACCTGTGTTACATACAAGAATGCAATTCTCATGAGATGTTGTCATAAAAAAATTGTTCATCGATTTTTAAATCTATTTCATGCATACATGATTTTCCAAACATCAAACGATCAATAACATTGATAATCGAATCAAAATCTGAATTTACAATTCTATTTCCTACAGAAAAAAATAGATTTTTGCAACCATGAGGCCATCCTCTTATTGTTTGGATTTTGCAAGTGGGAGCATTTATCCCCTGCTCACACATGCTACCCAAAACCTGGACATCCACATACAACATGTCATCTTGACACCATTTTAGATCAGCCAAACAGTCAATAGCATTCAATACGCAATTTTGAAATCTAAAATTTAAAAATCTGTTATGTTCAGAGGTTAGTTTCAGTCATGAGATCCTTCTCATAGTGTTTGGCCTCTACACATGGTAGATTCTTGCCTTGGTTTCATTGGGTACAATCATACTACCCTTTTCAAGTCATTCTACATGCAGTCTTTAGGAAGTTCTGATATGATTGTATATACACACGAGGGTCATCTCCTCATGGAACTACAAGTTCGCATGCAGGCCTCCTCAACCTATACATATACTCAACTTTACTTATAGAATATCCTTCAATGTACCTCCTGTAATATCCTGCAAGTCCCAAAAAGATCTTACATCAGTCACCTTTCTCAACTTTGCATACAGCTTATGCTCCCTTAACAATTTCAAGGTCAATCTCAGATGTTCTTTATGTTCTTCCTCCTTCTTACAATAAATAAGAATGTCATCCAGGAGAACAAGAAAAAATTTGTACCTGCTGGAAACACCATTCATGAGGCACATGAATGTAACTGGTGCATTTGTGAGACCAAATGGTACCACTACAAACTCATAATGTCCATGCCTTGTTCTAAAGGTTGTCTTATGAATATCTTCATCCTTGATTCTTACCTGATGGTAACCAGACCTTAAGTCAATCTTGAAAAATACATTTTCTCCTCTCATTTGATCAAAGAGGTCATCAATCCTAGGAAAAGGGTATTTATTCTTCACAATGACTTTATTCAGCTGTCTGTAATCAATACACAACCTTGAGTGTACCATCTTTCTTTTTCACAAACATCATTGGTGCTCCCCAAGGGGACACACTAGGCCTGATATACTCCTTTTCCAACAACTCTTGCAACTGCTTCCTTAGCTCTAGCAATTTTGGTGTGCACATTCAGTAGGGTGTCTTGGACACTGGTGCTGCTCCTGGCACAAGTTCAATTGTGAAATCAATGTCGCTATTTGGAGGAAATCCTGGAATCTCATCAAGAAAAACATCACTAAATTCCTGCAATATAAGAAAGTCGTCCAACCTAGGAGTTTCATTCTCCGCTACCTCCCAAACATGGGCTACATACCACCTTTCCCACATAACTTCTTCAGCTGCATAGTTGAAGCCTGCCTAATAGAAATCACTTTTGGAATGCCTCTTACAACCGTTAGTTTTCCTTCTTCATTTAGGCATTCAAATGTCTTGTTGTAGCAGTCAAGTTTAACTCTGTGTGCTTCCAACCAATCCATTCCAATAAGAACATCATAGGAACCAAGTGGTAGAACATTCAGATATGCATGATTGAATAGCCCATTCATAACCAATGGACATTTCTCTGGGATCCAGTGGCTAGCTAAACTAACCATGATTTTCTATGCTTTGATTTCTTCAAAGTGCACATCTCCACAAGTCTAGAGGTGATATAGTTGTGAGTAGATCCAAGGTCAATCAAAACAGAAACAAACTGCTCAACAATCTTACCCTTAAATTCAACCACATTTTATTGATGATCTACCTAGCGGTCCTCTATCGCTGAATAAATTCTATAAACGGTCCTTGTTTCATGACCCACAATTTCAGCTCCTTGGGTATTGTGGACTTGACCTTCATTCCCACTCTAATGTGGACAATACTTAATCAGATGGTCTCTCCTACATACCCAGCATCAGAGTGGTTTCCTTGGCTTGTCTCTCATCATTCTGGCTGGCTTAATCATAGCTTGTGATGGTTGCCCTTGCTTATTTCGAAAATGAGAAAGTTTGAAACCCTTCCTCCTTTGCTCAAGCTTCACATTTTTACTGCGGTAATTTCTCCTACTCCCTTCTGTATTTGTTGTCTGACCCCCAGATTTTATCTGCCTTTGGAGGTCTGTCAAAACCTGTAGCATGGCTGTAGTCAACTGATTTTTCTCTTCCAGAGCCTTGATCACCCTTTCATTTTCCTCTCTGCAACTCTTTAACTCCACCCTCTGGCTCCTTATGGTAGCTGTAATATCCGGGGAAGTCTCTTGACTTCCTTTCCCATCAAATTTTGTTTCAACATTCTCAACCTGAATATTTTCCCTCATAGCGTCTGCCTCAAGATCGTAGGGATCTTGTGCATCACTCAAGATGTTAATCTTGTGGGCGCTGATCTTCTTGGTCGAACCAAGACCAACATTTCAATCTGCACTATGACTCTGCAAAATGTGTTCATAAACAACATTTGTTAGCTGCGTAAAAGTTTCAGAAGTAAAAACATTTACTTACTGTCACCTAGCCCATCCAAGCCCAATGTTGCAACCATTAGCTTTGATACCAATATGTAGTGTGCTACAATGTTGGTATCAGAGGGTACTTTTTCCCCTTTTAATTGTTCAACTTGGACCCTGTTATAACTAGATATTGTTCTTGGTTGATGTGTATGTTTTTTGAAAGATTGATTTCCTATTACTTTACATTTTTGAGTTGGTTTTAAGGTTTCATAGTGGTAAGTACATTTTTGTTTGATTTTATGCTTATAGTTGTTTTGATTTATTTCATTTTATTGTTTTTAAACTCTCTTAGGGCTTATTAAGTGTATATATCTTTAAAAGTATGAAAAGATTATAATAAATTTTATTCCAAGCTTTATTTATATGACCCAACCCTTGTTTTTAGTCATTATTCCTGTAGCGCAAAGTTAACAGTCAATGTAATAAGGTGCTACAAGAATCTCAAATCATTGAAAGAAGTGGTGGATAATCGTGGCTGTTGTAGAGGAAAATATTGGAAGCTTACAGACAGCTGTTGAAGACATAATGACGCATGTTCATGACCCCAGTCCATAATCATGACAAGTGTATGAGGACAGGAAGAGACTGGCGGGAAAATTGTGATCTGGATTGACATGATTTTGATTACATAGAGATTACCGGGAAAATCATGAGCCTGTCTATCACGTCTTTGTTCTGGTTATTTTTATTGTTGTAGGGAAGGAGTTTGAATATTTTTGAACTTTCTTGAAGAAGTATACAAGCAAGTTATGACACAAAGATGAAGAAAAGTGGAAAGACCAATAGATATGAACCTATTGATACGAGTCGGGAAAGCGATTTTCCTGACTGTGCAACATTGTTTAAAAGGGAGGGATGGTTTAATTTCTTTGAAAGAATTACAGGTATTAATATAGAAGTATCATATCGTTTCGCCCAAGGTTTCAAGAAGGATACAGTTACATTTGATACTCTTAAATTCGAATTGACATAAGAGTTGATAGCAGAAGCTACAGGTATATTGAGAGATGGAGAGATGTGGTTTAAGAAGATCCCTTTCAACTTTAACTCAAAAGGTTTCCTGTTACCTGAAATCGAAGCCCTAGATTGGGGAAAAGGCGTTCAGTTGGACAAATTCAAGCCGGAGTGTAAAGAAGCTATTGGAATATTGCAGAGTTACATTACATGTGAAGGGAGGTTTTCTTTGGTTTTCAAATACCATATTAGGTTTTTGCAACATTTAAATCAATAGTCAAAGATGAACTTACCTTTCTTCTTCTTGAAAAGTCTTCAAAAAATGTCCAACAGAATTAAAGGGCATATGGATCATACTCACTAGTCTGTGTTTCATCATGGATTAATAAAATTAATTATTTGCACAGTCTTGCAGAAGAAGAGTAGAAGTTGGGATCATTTTCTGTTCTGGTCAGGTTTCCCTAATGAAAAAGAAGATCAGGTGAAGAAGAGCATGATGAACAAGCAATTTGGTTTTGCTAAAAGGTTCAAGAAAGAGTTAATGAATGAGCTGGTATAGGATAATGTTCAAGAAAATTGTTAAAGTCGGGGATTCGAAGAACCTTTGGATGAAGATGTAAGAAAAACGCTTGATGGTAACTCAGAGCAGGTTTTGAAGAATGATGAAAAGGAGCAAAGATCTGTTTCAAATCATGAGGAGAAGTTAGGTTTAACAAAGTGAAAGCATAGTTTCATATCTATACAGGAAAGAACAACAAAGGTTCCTGTTGTAGCTGAAATGAGCAATGATACTTTGCAGGTTTCAAATGTAAAGTTTCAAAGGAAATCTCCTATATAGGTGAAAGAAGTAAATTGGAGGCTGAAAACCAAAGTTAAAAAAAAACTTATACTTAATATGAAAAGGATTTTGAACTCTAAATTAAGGAAAGAAACGATTACTGAGATTGAAGATTCTTCAACTGAAGAAGATATAGAATATGAAGAAGACTTAAACTCTCAGTAAGTTTATATTGAGGAAGAACATTCAATGTTATTTGAGTCATCTCCAGGAAGAGATAAAGTTTCAGAAGAGCCAATCACTTTCAGCATTGAACGTGTTGTGTCTTCAGAATTTCCTGTTGTACAAGAAATAGTTAAAGATAGAGAAGAAGATGACCTCATTTTTAAGAAAATAGATATCCCATGGATGTCAGATAAAAATTCTACATTACAGGGAGGAATGTACATAGATTCAGAAGTTGAGAACCTTAAGAAGACTGTGAAGCAATACAAATATCATATTGGTTTTCTTAGTGATACTAATGATGGACTAGTAAGGACTAATAGAAGACTAAGAGAGTACCTTGATGATATCAATACACACTATCAGGAATTGATAGCTGTCTCAAAAGAGGCCTTGAAGAGAAAAAGACAGGTTCAGAGCCAAGTTGAAGAATTAAACCAAAAAGTTCAAAGTTTGACCCCGCAGAATGAGGTGTTATTAAAGAGGATTAAAAGTTTAGAAACAGAGCAACACCAAAGCATAAAACAGTCACATGCTTTAGAAGGAATTGCTTTGTTGGCAGAGGCATCCAAGAATTTGTGAATGCTTCTAGCGACTAGGTGTCAAGTAGTTTGGTTTGTGATAATTAATAGTTTATTATGTTTGAAAATACAACTACTTTTGTAACTATTTCAAACTCAAACCTAAAAATTAGTTTTGATAGTTATGTAACCATTTTTGGGTGGAAAAGGATAAAAGTAGGAAATGAAATAGAAGTAGGGTTCGAATTTTGTGCAAGAAGAGGCTCTAGTGTTGGATGTATTACAAGCTAAGACTCGTGACTCTTATGTAAGTTTGAAGAATGATAATGAAATATGCATACTTAGAATCCATTATTATTTTTATTGCTGGTTTTATCTCTGATCTGTTTGATCACTTAACGTATAATTTGATTTCTTGTTTAATGTGTTTATTCATGCAAGTGGTTATATGTTATGGGTGAAATCGTTGCTATGTTTATATTTTTTATGGTTTATATCTTATGTGTTTACAACTCAGTCTTTCATATCATTTCATAAGTTAGTATTTGTATTGGCTAGTTGATGATATTCCTTCTTGTTGAAAAAATTTCAAACCAAAACCAATTAATCCCAATTCCATTTTACTTTTATTTTTGAGATTGTGTTAGCTTGGGTAGTCTGGGAACAATTTCTAGTACAAACAGATCCTTTAGGCCCAGTGCTACAACCAGCACTGATACCAATCTATAGCGTCCCCATATGCCATAATGCGGATAAACTAAAAACTTTACTTCAAGAACCCTTGTTCTCCTTTCGAAACACAGGGCATGGACGTTAACACACTCTTGAACATTCATTATTAGGCTTAGAAACCACTTTAACAGTTGTTCTACCCTTGCTAGATCCATTCTGCGACCAGAATGATCATTTTTGCACTGGACCTGTCCTTTCCGCACCTCGCCTTCTGCCTTTTACCTTATGCACTTCTGCTTTCTGCCTTTCTGACCTCGAAACTCGAAAGTCAGAAACTCAAAGGCTCGACGAAGTGAATTTTCAGCCTTTCGCCTTTCGCCTTCCACCTCCTGCATTTCCTCTTTCCACCCTTCCGACCTCATAAGTTAGAAATCGGAAACATAATGGGCGACGAAAACACTTAACGGCTCTTCCGCCTTTCACCTCCTACCTTCCGCTTTCCGCCCTTTCGACTTTGGAAATTGGAAATATAACAAATGGTGGAAATTATTAATAGCTCTTCCTCCTTCTGCCTTCTGCTTTCCACCCTTCCAAACTCGGAATTCAGAAATTGGAAACATAACAAAAGGTGGAAATACTTAACGGCTCTTCCGCCTTCCGCCTTCCACTTTCCACACTTCCAAGCTCTGAACTTGAAAATTGGAAACATAACAAAAACCATAATCCTTTATCCACTTTTCACCTTTCGACTTCCGCCTTCCACTGCAGAACTCGAAAATCAGGGAGACAACAAACGACCTTAACCTTTTTTGTACTTCCGACTTCTGCTTTACGACCTCGGACTTCGGAAATTGGAAAACACACTTTATGCCTTATTTTCAACTTCCCTTTCTATGTTCTGCCTTCCACTTCCCTCAAGTGGATTCCAAGGGGAGAAAACACTAAGTCAGCTACCTCCTGACTATGTAACAGGATTCTAGCCTCCATGAACTTAGGCAAATGCATTGCAAAAACAAGAGGCATATACAGAAGTAAAATGCATGAAAACATAACAGAAGTAAACTTCTACTTAACCATCAATAAGTATTCAACATGATCATAATAACTCATAAGCAAATACATGGCATAAACAAGCATAACATAGATACTTATCCTGATGATTAAGTTGTCCCACAACTAGCTATGTCGCTGCAACGTTCCACCCAACCATAGGCCAATGTGTTCATTAATTCTCGCAACACACTGCCACCTCCGAGCTGTGCATGATTTCCACAAGGAACTAGGGAACAACATGCTTACACATATCCAAAACTCATAACACACAGTCAAAACAACAGATGGGTTTCATAGATTGTACAAAGTCAAGCCAGCATCCACATTAAGGACCAACCAAACCAACAGATGGGTTTCACAGGCTACTCAGCCAAGCCATCTTTCATATTTGGGTTTCACAGGCTACTCATCCAAGCCATATTTCATAGTTGGGTTTCATAGGATGTCCAACCAAGGATTACACACATGGCCCAAAGAACAACAAGACATAACCAAGCCAATATCCAAATGGGTTTCAAAAGCTACCCAACCAAGCCAATATAGAATTGGGTTTCACAAGATGTCAAGGAAATGACTCACAACTGGTCAAATTCTCACCACAACTCAGCCAAACCAAGCAACAATTGGGTTTCTTAGGATGCTAAGGAAATGGAAGGGTAGAATTGCTAAGCTAGTGATCTCAACCACAGAGCTATGTACACCTACACCAGATCTATCCATCTTGGCAACCCACAATAACTACACACCCAATATAAGGAAGTATTCCCTTCACTTCTACATAGTTCCCTCAAGCCATACCTTCCCTTCTAGTGCTCTTTCGGGTGTGCATAAAGGATCTTCCAACCACTCTTGATTTGTCTATGAGGTTCCTCTATTCACTAGGTTTATCAGCCAATTTTGGGGCTCTTCCACTCCTAAGTCTTCCAGACCAAACAGGGATGCACATCACATCAGTCCACAATGTAAACACAACCAAAACAGGTTCAACTCACTTTGTAATAGAGGAGACCACCGTGGAAACACATTCCTGCCACTCAGGAGAGTAAGACAAACCGTTCTAAACAATGAACCACTGAACAACAACACTGGGGAAACTACAAAGGACCACACTCTCATAAAATCCAAATATCTCCATTGCCCATTTACTCTGCAAAAACACAGCGGAACCATACTTCTGCGACTCGGGGTAGTGAACCACCAACAATGCGCATGAACCCCCTGATCAGAATGATCGAATGGTGAATGATAGAATGGTGTCCTCCCCCAATGAGGAACAATAACAAAACCCTTTTGCGACTGAGGGAAAGGACGGATTGGCATGCATCATGTGCTTACTTATTGCAGAAGCAAGAATGTGGCTTCCCATACTGCATACTTGCAGGCTTGCTTAGACAAGCAATCAAGTTTCCATGCCTTGCTCTGCCCAAGGCATTAACTGCCTCAACCAATTTCCTCAAAGAAAATTGAATGATCGAGCTTAGGGACAAACCAGGGTGGATGAGTTAACAAACATGTAACTTTTGAATAGATCTATGGTTCAGATCGACCATCAAATAGATCGACGACGCACAATGATTTTGCTGATTCAACTATTGTGACTTAACAAAATTTTCATGTGCACAAAATTCCTATGTAATCTGCTTCATCAAGTTTGGAGTCCACCGTTGATCTGGTGGGGACATAGATCAAACTGCCCACAAGTGTTTCATAGCATCAACTAGCACGGTAGTTAACTCAGCTAGCATGCACTAAATTTCTTTCGAAAAGGATTTAATTCTGATCTCTTACGCCCGCCTGGATGACTTGGATGAGAAATCAGCAAAGGATTCTCTGCTGATTAGACTAGGTATTGTGAGGATTGAACCTGCAATCACTCACCTAGCTTCTCCTAGATTAATCCATCCCTGTTCCTCTATGAAATCATGCCCCCATCTCTTTCACGTTGCAGTCCCATAGCTAGTTGTGTTATTTTATTAATTGTATAATTACATAATATATCAAAATGTACTATGCATGTCTTTTCAACATAACCATAGGTATCAACCTTGATCACCTATACAAAAAACATCAATCAATGGCAGGGCCTTGGCCTTGAGCTCCTTGCCATGATTCATCACAATATATACATCATGTACAATTTCAATACCATGGGGTCAAAACCGGGGTATTACACATGGAGTGCAATATCATATACCAATACTTAGATACCAATAATCATTTTTACTACTAAATTAAGTAATTCATGTTCACAATCACTATTTACATCATTTATCTTATCATTCCAAACAACATTCATATAATGGAATTGAAATAACAACAATGAGGCATCAAGTAAACACTTATCTTGAATGTAGTTTCTCCAAGCAACTGACTATGCAAGAGAAATGTTCCACCCAATTGTAGCCTCTATGTCTAGAATATGTTATTATTCTAAGAGGGCACCACTACGTTGGGCATGATTTCATTAAGGAAAGGGAACTATTCAACCTCACTCGCAGTCAAATAGGCACAAGTCCATAGCCAAGCCAGTGCACAACTAAGTTAACAGGTTGTTTGTAGTTACATAGACTCAACCTCAAGCCAAGAAAATGCACAACCGGGTTAATAAATTGTCCACAGTCACATAGACTCAATCTCAATCGAAGCCAGTGCATAGCTAGGTTAAAATTATGTCCACGGTCACATAGACTCACTCACAAGCCAAGTAAGCACATAATGATTAATAGGATATAAGGGTAACAGAGGGGAAAGAGTCTAACTAGTGGCTCACTACCGAGTTACTGTTGGAATATATTAAACCCACTCAATACTTAGGATAAAATAATTAATCATTATTTGATTAATTATCTACTCACTAGCTTAATTAGTTGGCATCCACTTGCACCTTAAAGTCAGTACATGCCATCTATACCTTAGGAATTATTTATTTATGATTCTAGGTTGATCTTGACCACTTTATGGACATCCAGAATGAGTAGACAACGCTTTACAACATATTCTTCTTTATTCTACTTTATCCTGCTTTTATGTGGATGAGGTAAAGCTAGTTAACTAGGAAACTGGGTTCCTTTGTTGCCAACCCATCCTTCATGAATTTTTCTCCATTTTCTAGGATTAGCATGTTTTTCCATCTCCCTTGACAACTCACTCATGCTTTTGCTAATTCGTGAATTTCTTGACATATTTGGGAAGTGCTTTAGCCACCTATGGGGGTTTGCTATATTTTGGTAAGTCGAGGCTTTTTGAGCTTTATGATTTGTATCCATACAGCTCAATTTTCCTATGAGGGATGTAATATTTATGTACACTATTATTCATCATTATTCAAATGGAAGGATACACGCCAATATTCATATCTTCATTCATCTGATTCAGTCTCTTTTCTTCTCTCTATTTTTCCTGTGTAGACTTGTGAGAATTCTTAGTAGCAAGATCTATTGCCAGTGCTTCTTCTTAGCATCTTTGCTCATAGCATAGGAGCTAATATTTCTACATGGAATCAGAGCTACAGGGAGCACAACCTTGCAATATTCTACATGGTATCAGAGCAGAAAGGTTGATCAAGTTCTACAGAGTTGAGGAGCGCATCCAGTCTCTTGTCCCTCTCTGAAGAAGAGATTGTCCAGCTTACAAGATTTTCTCCTAGTTTTTGTTTTGCAGGTTACAGAGAGTATCTCCTAGATCATATCAACAACTTCAATATGGATTCAAAAGTTCCTCTACTATCTCCTTTCAACTATGCTGATTGGAATCCCAAGACGAGCACATACTTGAAGAGGCAATTTCTCTTTGAAGTCTCAATTGGTGTTTTGAGTGAACATGAGTCTTATGAAGAGAAGATTGATTGGATAAATAATTTTGATAGAGCTTATGGAATTATGTGTTTGGGAATGTCTCCAAATATACATAAGCTCATAGATTCTGCTGAGTATCCATTTGAGCTTTGGAACAATATGGACAAAGCTTTTGGTGTGCAGGAAGTAGAAGATGAAGCATGGATCGAACCCAATATCTCCTCTTGTTATCTCTCTCAAGATTTATTGGCCTCTACATTCTCTGATGAAGTTGATCATGATGAAGAAGTTTCTTATACAGTTCATGTTGTTGCTACTCTCTTTGATTCGAATGCTTCCTCCTTCAATGAAGAACAAAATATTGAAGAGCCATGATTGTATGTGTCTCTTGAAGGTGATTCTTCTTCTTGTGATACTAATGATGAAAAAGAAGCAACATATGGAGCTGATATTGATATTTATGATGATCCATTCACCCATTCATTTTTCTCTAAATCTCATATCCTAGATTCTGAGATCTATGTGATAGATCCTTCACACTTTATGCATTCCCCTCTCATTGATGGTGTGCAACCCAGTGACTTTCAGGATGTTTGCTTAGCCACATCAAGTCCTACTAGTGTCTTTCCACTTACCATACTTGATCTCATGTTCTTATGCATCTCCTCCTTTGTTATTGGCATCAATACTTAGAGCCTCCTTGAATTTTTTGAACATCACCTTCTTTTCTCCTTTCATACAGAGGATTCATAAATAGTGTTGTCATGTACCCATGCCCCATTATCATGCGGAATTAAAATTTTCATTGAGAACCTTCACTGTTCATCAAACATAGGACATGGCCACGAACCACATTTCGACAATTCCAACACTGTCACGATCCCTCCCATCTTCCATAGATTAGTTCAACAATCTGCAAGGAAAGATCTCAGAGGAGATCAGATGACGGAGAGAAAACGCAACGAAATCAACGATCGTGAATGATCCTGCAGACCAGATCTAAATCAACGGTTCAAAATTTTCCCACAAAAATCAATGGTGCAGAAAGCCCGAGTTGCGAGGTCGAAAGTTACACAAAATCTCGATCTCGCTTCCCGTAGCCCGCATCCCGCATCCCGCATCAGAAACAGATCAACAGCGGAGAATCATCCCGCAAAGATTGACAGCGCGAAAACTTAACTTGCAGGATTGGAAATATGGAAATTGCAACACTGTGATCCCACACCCTGCAAGCTGCGGAAATAAACTCTGCGGAACCCAAAATCTACAAAACGACGTCCCACATCTCGCATCCTGCAAGTTGTGGAAGGAAAATTTACGGAAACCAAAACCTACGAAACAACGTTCCACATCCCGCAAAATCCTTAATCCCGCAAACTGCACAAATGAGGATTTCTAGTAGAAAACTCAACTTTTCAGTTGAATTCTTGGATCAATCTGATCATCCAGGCCATTACCAAACTGGCCAATCTACCCTGCAACTTAGTAAAATGCATTGAAGGAAAAACATACATAGATGCCTATAATTTGTAGTTATTCAGGAAACAAAGCATAACTCAACATAGCAACATGTTCATCACATTCCATCAAGCAAATACAATGCAAGCATTATAGTATAGAGAATTATCTAGACAAGAACACTTATCTTGAAGAAAGCTTGTCCCACAACCAGCTATGTCGCTGCAACGTTCCACCCAACACTACCACCCCCGAGTTGGGCATGATTTCCTCAAGGAATAAGGGAACACTAGTAGGCTCGCACATATCCAGGGTGTAATAACACTCAGCCAAGCCAACACAGTTGGGATTATCAGGCTGTATGGGAAAACATCCCAACAGATGGGTTTCACAGGCCACTCTGCCAAGCCATCTCACAGTTGGGTTTCACAGACTATTCACAGTCAAGCCAGCATTCACCTTTAAGGACCAGTTAATCCAACATATGGGTTTATCAGACTGTTCACAGTCAAGCCATATCACTACTGGGTTTATCAGGCTCCCTATCCAAGCCAACATTAGCAGTTGGGTTTATCAAACTGTCCAGCCAAAGGTCACTTACCAGGTCAAGCACAACAAGACACAACCAAGCCAACAGAATGGTTTATCAGGCTACCAGTCAATCCATCTTTCCAATTGGGTTTATCAGGCCTCTAAGGCAATGGGCGGGAAGAACTGCTAAGCCAGTGAGCTCATCTACAGAGCTAAGAACACCTTCACAAGACCTAGCTGGCCTGGCTTCCCTACTGCCTACACACCCAACACAAGGAAGTGTCCCCTTCTCTGCTCCATAGTCCCTCAGGCTACACCTTCCCTTCCAATGCTCTTCAGGATGTGCATAGAAGGTTTACCAGCCAATCTTATCTTATTGTGAGGTTCCACACAATGTTTATCAAGCACATTCTACATCTCTCCCATTCCTAAGTCTTATACATAGCTCAGACCTAAACCAGGGTGCACAACTCAACAACCACAGGGAGACTCTACAATATAGGTTTACTCTGAACACGAGTAACAGGGTCTCATGCACTCTATAGTTTAGGATAATGCTGCAACACAGCAAATACCACAATATCCAGGAAAAACATACTCGCAGAACGCGAAGGATACATAGATAGAAAAAAATCTATGTTGTTCTACCACCTCTACATGACGACCGGGGAGTGAAGATGATGAATCCATCATCGAATGAGATGAATGAATGAATGCCCTCACAACTCTCAAAATGTGAGAGTAGGAACCACTGTGAATGCATGGGTCAAACTGACATACGGTTCTAGTGTTTCTTGTCCCTGCAAGAAAAAAACGACACTCTAGAGCTAGGTGCTCTGCCCCATTTGAAATTTTCCATACCCTTCCCTTCCAAGCAATAACTACCTCAACCACTTCCTGGAAGAATAAATTGTTTTGCAAGAAAAGACAAGAAAGAGGGTAGTTGACAGTTCTGATGGGTTCTCCCCAAGACACATGGATTTTCCCCAAACAGGATCAAGGTGAAAATTCCCACCCCTTTATCCTAAGGAAAACCATGCCCCCATATCATTATTTGTTGCATTGACATAGATGGCTGTGGGTTTTCATTATATTTCATATTTACATGATGTTTACAAGCGTGCTTGACTTAGCACAGAAACCATAGGCATCAACCATGATCGCCTATACACCAAACAACAATCAATGATAGGGCCTTGGACTTGAGCTCCTTGTCACGATTTCATATAATATTTACATGACATACATTAATGCAACAGGGTCAAAACCGGGGTGTAAATAATCTTCCCACTGGGTTGGTTTGTCCATCACATACATGCGAAGCATGTCTTCAAGCACTTGATTAACTCTCTCTATCTGACCATCAGTTTGAGGATGGTAAGCAGTGTTGAAGTTCAGCTTTGTACCCAAATCTGCAAACAAACCCTTCCAAAAATTAGAAGTGAACTTGACATCTCTGCCAGAGACTATTGCCTTAGGCAATCCATGCAATTTGAAAATCTCCTTCATGAAGATCTTTGCAATGTGATCAGTCTTATGCGTAGAGTTCACTGGTTTAAAATGTGTTGCCTTTGTCAACTTGTCCACCACAACCATTATGGAATCACGTAGTCTGCAGGTCATTGGCAGTCCTGTAACAAAATCCATGGAAATAATTTCCCATTTCCATTCTGGAACCGGCAAAGGCTGCAACAAACCTGTAGGGTGTTGATGCTCAACCTTTACCTGCTGACATTTCATGCACCTTGAAATTTACTCAGCCAGGTCCCTTTTCATCCCTAGCTAGAAATACTGCTTTTTGGCTGTAGCAATTGTCTTTTGGTATCCTGGGTGACCAGAATATGGAGCTTGATGGATCTCATGCATAACAATTCTCCTCAAAATCTGCTACATTTGGAATGTAGAATCTATTCCTATAAGTAAGAAGTCCATATCCTTCCAACTTATATCCCTCATACCTCTTCTCAAGACTTTGTTGCTGCAATTTGTCCTTAATCTACACATACATTTCATCCGCATCAACATGGTTAACAATATGCTGCCTCAAATCTGATTGGAAAATACTAAGAGACGACACGTACATTTCCTGCACCTTTCTGCTTAGTGTATCAGCTACCTTATTCTCTTTTCCATTTATTTGCTTGATTTCAAAATCAAACTCACATAAAAACTCCAGCCATCTAGATTTCCTAGCATTCAGAGTAGGTTGATCGAACAAATACTTCAAACTGCAATTGTCAAAACCCCAAAAATTCTGAAAAATTTAATTTTTTTTAAAATAGCATATAATCTTATTAAATGCAGACCTTAACTGTTTGATTAGTTTATGTTACTAGAATTGTAATTGAATGATCTTTTATTAAGCTTAATTTATAAGCTGAGTTTCTTGTCAGTTACTGATTGTTTTCTGTTTGAAATCACAAGGGGGAAATATCATGACAGACTGGGCTTACTTAGCTTTCAAGCTAATGTAGCAATTTTTCTTGCTCCTACAGATATACAGGTAATGTTTGGGTCGCTGCTAACAAATCTTTAAAGTAATACTTCTCAATTTGCTGTACCAAATCATTCAATAAAAATTATATGCATGCTAGCCAGTTTATCAAGCTTTTTAAAGGTAAATCTTTTCCTATAATTCTCCTTAAGTTCTTACTGATAGAAAACTGGAATTTACTAGAGAAAAGATAGCTATTTTCCTTTATAATATCAGAATTAAGCATTTCTATGAAGTATTGAATCATTTGATGAGTTTACTGTAATGCAAATATGGAAATGATATTTCTTATCTAGCTCCATAATTATAACTGGGTTACCATATTCAGACCAAATTTCTACTCAACCGTTGTTACTGCATCATGTCAAGTTTAAAATTCAGAATATGTTTTGATTTGCAATTACAATTGCAAAGAATCTGGAGTTAGATAATATCAATATATACTTTTCTTACTCCCAACAATTTCAGGATTTACTGTTTGATATAAGTCTTCTTTTAATCATTTTAAGAGTTTGCAATGTTTTAAAAACTATCTCTATTTCCATGATCAATAATTGAATAAATTCTCTAATCACCTTTAGGATTAGTTCTAGATTATCATAATCAAACTTATTATGAGTTTCTAGACTAAACTATCATTAAGAATGGTGATAACAATTTACATAAACTGCTAGTCATACTTTCACTTACCAAACCTTGTAAATCTTTGGGCATGGAGAATAACAAAAGCCTAATTGTTATCACAAGGAATCTAAGACTATTAATAGATTGTTATTATATTGATAATAACAAGTGAAATGGACTAGAGTAACCCTACTCCAAAATTTGTGAACTATATAGCTTGAATAGTATAAGTTAAAGTCATATGAAGAGAAAATGACAAGTCTTTTACCAACTATGCAAAGCTTAAGAAAATGGCATTATAGTTGTAGAATCAACCATCCATATCTAACGTTACTCCATTATCTTATAGACTCTAAAGAAATGATAAATTTCTTGTCTTCACCTGAGACTAGGGTAAAAGGCAACATAGTGGTAAGTTTTTATGAACAAAAATCACTTAACCCTATACCCATATCCTTATAACTTTTAAAATTGAAAATCAATTCCTTTATGCCTAGATACCTCCAGACTCAATCTTGAGCAAAACTTATAATGCATGGTTTTTAATATTTATAAATCAACGTTTAAAAAAAATATACAATGCAAGGCTTAAGAGCATTGTGCTAACGTTTATGACCGTGGATTATATGGCAGGTAAACCATAGTATATCGACCAAATGGAATATCCATGCTATGATTTGCTTGGAACCCAATCGATGGCAACTCGTCGTGGAACATTAGAGGTTGACCCATCGTATGCAATATATTAAAGCACTTACGTGGTCACTCCAGAACCATGCATTGGTGCTATAAAATCTTTGACCCAACCCTAAACTGCCATTTCTCCCTCGCCTTCGGGCTTGGTCGCTCTGCAAAAGTCCTCGTGGTCCATTTCTGCTGTTGCATTGTTTGTTAGCAGCTTGCATTCTTCTCCAGTCCTTTGTGCTCGTCTACTGCACTATGAGAGAGTTGATAGTTTTCTGATGGCGGTTTAATGGTTTACTGTAACCTAGGGTATATCCCTTTGGTACCATTGTTGATCCTGTCACGGCGTGAGTGCATCCTTCAAATTGGTACTGTCCATGCTTCCATTGTGGAAGTTATCTTTCACTTCTGCTAGCTCGTCCTCCTCGGTGACAAGGGAAGGGTTTGCGCTTCCTCTGCTCGTAGTTGTCAGACTGTTTATGGTGGCTGCACTTATTTCAGACTCGCCGGTAAGTTACAGGTAAAGCTTTCGTCTTTCCAGTTCAAGAAATAGTTTAGCCAATAAAATAGGGTTTTAATTAAACTATTCTTTTGCTGCAGGCTTTGGCTCCTCTTAAGGCGTGGATGGCACAAAGCTTCGACGAGAGGCTTTACCTGGTAAGCCTGGTTTTCACCATGGCATTCCCTCCTTGCTGGTTTGTTAGGGCGGTTAAGGTTTGACTTAGAGTGATGGAACTCTGTGGTTACCTCAACTCTGTTTAAACTTTGAAACTGTATGTTAAAAATGTTTTTAACAGGTTAAACCCTGCGCTATTGCATGGGTGTTATGGCTTCGGTCGATATTGTAATTATTTGTCTTTCTTCTGTGTTTAAGATTTTCCAAAAAATAAATATTGAATATATATAAAAAGGCAATGGCTGTGAGCCTGCCTGTATATGAGGTTACGACCTCTATACTCTGTTTCCTTTACTGTACTCTTAAAGATGTTCAGGGTTTTCACCCGAGTTTTGAAATATGACTTCTTATAAAGCTTTCATGTATCTTGGCTTTGTTTATAGCATGCATTTTTTTTTATTCTAAGCTCTGTACAGAAATAAATAAATTATAAGTTTACAACCACTTATACTGTGGATTTATGGTGCGGCCGTGGGTGAAACATTGTCTTATCTCATAGTATTTAATTTATTTGTATAAACTGGACTTGTAGGGTTCGACCCTAATTTTACAGTTTAGATTAAGTCCAATTGCTTAATCTGTCTTTAAAATATAACTCTGTTGGTAAATTCTTTTTAATAAATTGCTGCGAGGGTTATATGTTTGATTTATTTGTTATTTAAAAACTTCTTAAAATATATATATACAGGGTTTATGCCCTCATACCAAATCATAACTGTTTGATGTTGCTTTCCTGCATTATTCTTAGTCATGTTATAATACTGTAATTTATATATTATAAGGAATTTTGTGGTTAAAAGACTCTCTGACTTATGGTTAAGTAAATTTAATGTTAAGGTTTCAGTACAAGCTTTATACTTTGACTTCTATTTACTAGAAACTGCGATGCAAGAACATACTTTTTAAATTAGGTAAGTCTGTTGTACTATTGTTATATTTTACTATTATCTGTGAGTATTATTTAATTATTTGTAAAATATAGAGTATAAACCATTTATTTGTTTATAAACCTTGTTTATCTATGGATAGAATATAATCAGTTTAAGATTGCAGTGGTAATAATATAATATTAATTTAAGTATTACATTAGTAATGCTTTTATATTATTTGCAATATAAGTATATTATTATTAATACAATAACGATATTACTTCTTTGTGAGTACAACTGTTTTTACGGTTAATATTGTTATTCAATGTCTGCTTTAATCTATCTATTTAGTTCTAATGACTATGTATATTTACATAATACTCATATAATATTTAAGCTTTATCTCATGTATATATATATATATATTCCTGTATATGTAATAACATTTATTTACCATACTTGAAAATAGAGTAACAGTTTGAAATATGCTTGAGCTTAGCTGAATAAAAGAGTATACAATAATTGAATAATTACATTCTTAACCAAAATGCAGACTAATACCACTAGGATTTATCTGTAAAATCAACCAATGAATGATTAAATCCTATTGTCAGTATTGTCTTTTCCACACTAAGGGTTAGATTCTTTTAAACTAGAAAAATAACTATTATAAGACTTAAACAACTGAAATACTTGGTCTATCCTTTCTTATTGCAGCTAGTATTTACAGGAAACAAGATACAGTACTAGGAAGTAGTTTTTTTTTAAACTATAAGAAAATAACTTATAAATTCCTGAAATACTTGTGGTTACTGAAAGTAACTAATAGGAACTCGGTTCAGAAGGATATTACTTCACAATACCGAGGTACTGTGCTGGAGTACGGTCTGGTGATACCAGATGTGGAAAAACACAGTAACTATTAACAGTTTTAACTACTGATATTCTGAGATACTAACTTTACTGAAACTAACTAACTCCTCAGACATATAAAATAAACATAACATGCATCCATTCATACTCAGTAAACATAAAGAAATAAATAACAGAACCTGTTTAAGCTGTGGAAAACAACAGCAATGAGAGGCTGTTCCTCCCTACCAACTCCTGGAGAGCGCTCAGATAGCGACTTCTCAGGACCCCCGAGCTTGCTCTGGTCTCCTTGGCTGGAACTAGGTGCAGCAAAGTCAGATACCAGTCTTCAAACTTAGTATTAACTCAGAACTATCAGTCAGTTCTCTCAGCCCAAAAGACTGTAATAAAATCAAGTTACTGCAGCAATCCTCCTAACACAACTTCCTTACTGTATTTCCCTCTTTCTCAATGAATTTCCTGAATAACATTCACCTGAATGAATTCTCTCTAGAAAATATCTGAGCAGCCTCAGCTCTCTTCATTGAGTTCTTTTTAAAAGATTGCCTAGGTCTTTGTTGGGTTAACTGTCATTTAATGAGCCACCTGCTCCGATTCCACTTTCTTGGGGAATCATGACCCCAAATATAGGGAAGTTGCCACCTGCAACTTAGGAAGTGTTTGAGGATGCTGCCACTTGTCTTTTGCCTTTCCACCTAGTTCCATCCACCAGTTTGACCAGTAACCTCTTTTACCATCTCTCCCATGCTGTTGTCTCCATAATTTATTTATTAATAATAAAATATTCTGAATTACACTCCATTATTGTTGACTCTGCTGAGTCATCAATCCCTTACTTAGCATTAAGTTTAACATAATGTCTCAGAAATATAATAAAACAATTTACATAATTTTACAAAATTGGGGTATGTGACAGTAATGGTCTGTCCTTAACTTGAATCTGTTGCCCATCAAGTAATGCCTCCACATCTTGAGATAATGTGGCTATGGTTGCAAGCTCTAGATCATGAGTAGCATAGTTCTTCTCATGTTCCTTCAGCTTTCTTGACTCATAACATACAACGTGGTTGTCTTGCATAAGGACTCCTCCAAGCCCTTGACTGCATGCATCGGTACACACCACAAAATATTTCTCTGGGTCTGCAACCTTCAACACTGGTGCACTGGTGAGAAGATTCTTCGACTGCTGGAAGCTTTCTTCACACCTCGAGGTCCATTCAAAATTTATCGCCTTATTTTTGAAAGAAGTGATGGCATGTGCAACCTTGGATAATCCCTCAATGAATCTCCTATAATATCCTGCAAGTCCCATAAAAAACCTCACATTTGTCACACTTCTTGGAATAAGCCAATTCATAATGGCTTCCATCTTTTCAGGATCCACCGATATACCTTCTTCAGATATAAAGTTACCAAAGTACTAAATTTGATCTCTATAGAAATCACACTTGCTCAGTTTTGCATACAGCTGATGTTCCCAGAGCAATTGTAATGTCAATCTCAAATTGTCTTCATGTTCTTCCTCATTCTTAGAATAAACAAGAATTTCATCAAGGAAAACAAGAACGAACTTGTCCAAATACCTGTTGAAGACACTGTTCATAAGGCACATAAATGTAGCTAGTGCATTCATGAGACCAAATGGTACCACTACAAACTCATAATGTCCATACCTTGTTCTGAAGGTTGTCTTATGAATGTCTTCATCCTTGATTCTTACTTGATGGTAACCAGACCTCAAGTCAATCTTGGAAAATACTTTTGCTCCTCTCATTTGATCAAATAGGTCATCAATCCTAGGCAAAGGGTATTTATTCTTCACTGTGAATTTGTTCAACTATCTGTAATCAATACACAACCTGACTGTACCATCTTTCTTCTTTACAAATAGAATTGGTGCTCCCCACAAAGACACATTGGGTCTGATATACTTCTTCTCCAACAATTCTTGTAGCTGCATCTTCAGCTCTAACATTTCTAGTGTACTCATTATGTAGGGTGTCTTGGACACTGGTGTTTCTCCTGGCATAAGTTCAATCATGAAATCAATGTCCCTCTTTGGAGGAAGCCCTGGAATCTTAGCAGGAAACACATCCCTGAATTCCCGCAACACATGAAATCCCTCCAACCTAGGAGTTTTACTCTCTGTTGCCTCCAAAATATGAGCTGCATACAACTGGAAACCTTTCCTACAGAACTTCTTTAACTGCATTGCTGAAACCTACCTCTAAAAAATCACCTTCAGAATGCCTTTCACAATCCTTGAGTTGCCTTCTTCATCCAAGCACTCAAAGGCCATATTATAGCAGTCAAACTTTACTTTGTGAGCTTCTAAACAATCCATTCCAATGAGAACATCATAGGAACCAAGCGGTAGAACATTCAGATCTACACAAGTGACCAATCCATTCATACTTAATGGACATTTCTCTATCACTTCACTAACCTTCCTCTTAGTTCCAGTAGCTAGCTGAACTAACCAAGATTTGCTATGCCTTACTTTCTTAAAAGCACAAATCTCCACTACTCTAGGAGTAATGTAACTGTGAGTAGAACCAGGGTCAATAAAAAAAGAAACAAATTGTTCAGCAATCTTACCTACAACTTCAACCACCATTGACTGGTGATCTGTTTGGCGGTCCTTCAGTGCTGCATAAATCCTAGGGATCGCCCTTGCTACTTGACCCACTATTTCTGCTTCTTGAATATTGTAAGCTGGCCTTGCACTCTCATTCTCAAGTGGGAAATTCCTGCGCATGTGGGGTCCTCCACATCTCCAACATTGGAAAGGTTCTCTGTTCTGCTGTGGATCTCTTGGTTTCTCTCCCATCACTCTAGCTGGCTACTTCTCAGCTTGTGATGGCTGCTTCTGCTGATTCCTGAAGCTAGAAGGTTTGAAACCTTTCTTCCTTTGGTCAAACTTCTCATTCCTCTTATCCTTCCATGTCTTATGGTAATCAAGTTTCCCTTTGCTTTGCTCATAGCAATACTTAGCCTTCCTAATTGCTTCTTCAAGAGTTCTAGGCTCATAAAACTCAATTCTGTCTTTGTAAGACTGAGGCAATCCACTCAGGAAACACTAAATTTTCACTCTTTCATCCTTGATGTACCTGACATATCTCAACAATTCTAAGAACTTATTCGCATACTCTTCCATGGTCTATTGTCCCAGTCTCAGCTCATGGAATTCTTTGATCTTGTCATCATAGTACCTGTCAGAGAGGTATTTCCGCTTGAAATATTTCTGGAACTATTTCTACTTCGGTCTCCTTTCACTTATCTTCCTAACTTTAGCTTGAAGTACTCCCGCCAAATGGATGCCCTTCCATTCAGATTGAATATGGCAACCCTTGCCTTCATGTTTCCTGAATAATCCTGAACTTGGAAGTACTTCTTTATCCCAAGAAGCCAAGCTTCCACCTCTTGTCCAGTCTTTACCTCACCATGAAACGTAGGAGGTTTATCCTTCTTAAATTCATCTCGAGTGAGATCCCTATGGGGACTCTTTCTCTTTCCCTTGCGAGAAGAGGAGCTTGAATCCCCACTTGAATCCTCTGAGTCAAATGACTTACTATAAGTCCTTCTTCTTCTTCTAGTACTGCTCTTACTGCCTTCGGGTTTCACTATACCCTGCCCATAGTCTATCTTTCTTTGCAAGTCTATCAAACTCTGCAACATGGAAACATTCAATTGATGCTGCTCCTCCTAGGCTTTAATCAAGCTTCTCGTGGTGGCTACAATATCTGGCAGTGTCTCTTGGAATATCCTTCCATTAGACTCTATGTCATCATTTCCAACTCAGACATTTTCCCCCATTGCATCTCGCGCATGCTCGTAGGAATCCCTAGCATCATATCCATCATGGGTTCTCATGGCTGAACCACCACTTACTTTTCCAAATGTACTATGACTCTATAAAATGTGTTACCAACACCATTTGTCAGATACATAGTAATTCAAAATCAAAACCATTTACTTACTGTCATCTGGCCTATCCAGGCCCAATGCTGCAACCCACAACCTCTAATACCACGCTGTAGGGTACTCTTGACTGCTCTCTGTCCCATCCAGGCCTAATGCTGCAACCCGCATCTCTGATACCACGTTGTCACGTACCCATGCCCCATTATAATGCGGAATTAAAATTTTCATTGAGAACCTTCACTATTCATCAAACACAGGGCATGGCCACGAACCACATTTCGACAATTCCAACACTGTCACACTCCCTCCCATCTTCCATAGATCAGTTCAACAATATGCAAGGAAAGTTCTCAGAGGAGATAAGACGGCGGAGATAAAACACGATGAAATTAACAATCGTAAACGATCTCATAGACTAGATCTAAATCAACGGTTCAGAATTTGCTCGCAAAAATCAACGGTGTGGAAAGCTCGAGATGCAGGGTCAGAAGTTACACAAAATCTTGATCTCGCTTCCCGCAGCTCGCATCATGCATCGAAAATAGATCAATGACGGAGAATAATCCCGTGAAGATCGACAGCATGGAAACTTAACTTGCAGGATTGGAAATATGGAAATCACAACACCGCGATCCTACATCCCGTAAGTTACGGAACTAAAATTTGCGAAACGACGTCCCGCATCCTACAAGCTACGGAAGAAAATTTTGCGGAAACCAAAACTTGCGACGTTCCGCATCCCGCAAAATCCTTAGTCCCATAAACTACGCAAATGAGGATTTCTAGAAGAAAACTCAACATTTCAGCTAAATTCTTGGATCGGTCTGATCATCCAGGCCATTACCAAACTGGCCAATCTACCCTGCAACTTAATAAAATGCACTGAAGGAAAAACATACATAGATGCCTATAATTTGCAGTTATTCAGGAAACAAAGCATCATTAATGGCCTTGACGAGTCATTTTAACTTCTCTTCCATTGCTGACATGGTGCTACTCCTAATATCCTAGTCCATGCGCCTCTTTTCTCTCAGTTCGTTGAGTATGCGATGCACTTCTGGGTCAGTAGGTGTCTTTGTCGATGTGTCTTCTTCAAATTATTGGTCATATTTGCACACAAGATCATCAAGTGCATCCGCTGGGGGTCTCGTCGAGACTTCTGCTACACTTACTGGTTCTCGTCATTCCACTGGCCAATCATTAATCATTTCCTTCAGGTATGCATCAAACACCTTGTACCTCATTGGAAACGATTACTTGGAGGTATCCCGTCATGGTTGAACGTGAATGGCATGGGTTCCAATTATGAACCATGCAATCCTTTGATATTTTGTTGTGGCTTCCTCCGTTAGTCTTGGAATTTTTACCGATGTTGCCTGCAACGCTTCCCAGTAGATCCAAAATTGTATCGAACAGTATGTCAATCTCTCTACTTCTCCTACCCACCATAAATTATGATACCTCTCTCCCTTGCATACCTCAATCGCTTTGACATCCATGCCCTGATAATAATCTAGCTCCATCCAAGCCACTAACATGATCAAAATGAGGAGCCAACTGTATGTGAATGGCCTTTCACCCGCCTGCACTGCCACTACATCCTCTGCTAAGTGGTTCATAAGAAAAAGGGACTAGTTCATTTGTATGCCTTGTGCACACAACTCGGCACATGTGACCACCCCTAATTGCATTGGACGGGGTGGTTCTTCCTTACCACTTTACTAGTGAAAATCCTTGTGCCAATACGTACTGTGCGATCATTGATACTATCAATGCGGTATGCCCTCTCGTCGCGCTCCAAAGCATAATGCTTCTTCAGTGTCGCCACCAACTTATTATCATTATGTTTTGCACATAAATATGGTGAGGGGTCTGACCTATCCTTGGGTAGCCCTGTTATCTCTGAAATCAATCCCACTATGCTTCAATTGGCTCATCTAACCACAAAATCCTGCCATGGAAGCACACCAAAATCTGCATCATGCATGCATTCACTTCAGTCGGCCATCCAAAGTGCAGCATGTTGATCAACCTAAGTAATCCAGCTCTATCCATCCCACTCGCCCAGTCTTTCAGGATTTGATCTATCGGCCCATCACCGACCACTACCATTGACACATATGGTTCATGCACAACGTCCTCTAGTGCAATTAGGTCATGGTCTTCATATTCCATCTGCATCAACACAGGCATGATGTCAGAAGTGCAAACCATCCCTTGTAGTGCCATCGGCATCCTTATCTGATACTTCTGATTCTTCATGGGATTCTTGGCCTTTGCACCAAGCCGACTAGGAGGTATATAGCCATGGATGTCGTTAATAGACACCCCTTCTTTAGCTATGGACTCCACCACTCTCGAGTTCAATGGCCCCGTTTGTGTAGTTCCTTCTCCTTGTGCCCTTACAGACATTCTACTTTGTCTCTTCTATGGTGCCAGAGAGCTATGCTTATGTCCCTTTCTCTTCTTCTTTCTCATTGTTGATGATCCGACTTGCATGCTGGCTACCTCTTCCATAATTGCTACTGGTCTAATTGGTGAATCTCGCTCACTCGAAATCTCTACTATGTCTAGGTTACTCTGCATGCCACACCAATTCTCCTCAAGACTTAATAATCACGCACCCTTTCTGGACTTAACAACTTCCTTAATCTCCTCAACCTTTCTCAACAACTCACTCTACAACTCGGCAGCTCTGCAACTCAACTCAATTCTGACCAATGGTGTCTTCTGACCATGTCAAGCTCCCCTTTTATAGCACCCAATCAAATTATACTCATCATTATTAAATTAACGGGATCATCATGACCAAATCTTGCATTAACTACTCGAATCCGTTGTCAATTCTATCAACCCAACAGTTGGATTCTCCATCATTATGCGTCACTTCCACAAGCATTGTCGGTTAACTACTTTTAACTGTCTTCATTTATTACTGATTTGACTTCTGCACATGGCCCTAAGCTTGTCACAACATGCCACTCCTAATTGTGCTACTAACTCCTACTCTTGCACAACCACCTTCTCTTGGTGTGACTTCTTTTTTTTTGCACAGTTCCTCAAGCATCGTGCGGTTCTGGGCCCGTTCTATAGAGCTTTAGTCTGCTGCCATTTAAAGCTTTGGTAGCATCTCTCCATCTAACTATTGTAGTTGAACTGCACCTCCTGAAATAATTGATTTAACAAGATATGGACCTATCCAGTGCATCTATAACTTACAAGGATGCCTCAAGAACTTATTGTCATACAACAACACCAAATCTCCTTGCTGAAACTATTTATTCTTTATGTGGGAATCATGCCAAGCCTTTTGTTGATCCTTCTCAACGTGCTAGTGGAATCCTACAAGAAAGTGATCATCCTCGAGCTACAGAAATTGTTCCATATGCTCATCTAGTGTTGCTTCATCATCCATACCCATAGTTGCAGCAATGTGCAGATTCGAAACAATGTACTCCATAGGCATGACGACATCTTTCCCATACACCAATTTGAATGGTGTTTTCCCTGTCAATCTCTTACAAGTGGTACGATATGCCCATAAAACTGTTGGAATCTTCAGGTGCCAGTCATCGCAACTAGCATTACATACCTTTGTAAGCGCATGCTCCAATATTTTGTTGAATGCTTCTACTTTCCCATTTTCTTGTGGATGATATCAGGTACTCTTCTTGTGTTATATCTGTAGCTCTTTCATTAGTACGCTTACCATGCGATTGATGAAGTGACTCCATTCATCGCTCATCATTATCCTTGGATACCTAATCTGTGCCACAATATTGTCAAATATGAATCGTGCTATTGTCGCAGCCGTGCAATCCACGACTGGTGTAGCCTCTGCTCATCTTGTTAAATAGTCTGTCATTGTAATTATGTACCGTGCACCAGTTCTCTTCCTAGGTGGGTTGATTGGCACCACAAAATCCACGGCACATTTATAAAATGGTTGCAATGTCACCTGAGGTACTAGCTGTATCTCATCTCTCCTTGATGGTTTTCCCATTCGTTGACAAAAATCACAACTCCACGCATAGTCTGTCATGTCATTATGCAGAGTGGGCCACCAAATCCCTGTGTGAAGCACTTTTCTTGCAATAGCTCATCCTCCATAGTGTCCACCAACAACTCTCGCATGGGATTCTTCTAGAATCTTCCTCTGTTCATGCGGTAGGACACATCGCCGCAAAATATCATCTGGTCCTAGTTTATATAGTTGTCCAGTGATCAACTGGAAATCCAAGGCCTTTACCACCAACTGTTTCTTCTGACTCATTATGAAATCCTTCGATGTGCTTCTCGTCGCTAAAGACTGAATTATTTGATAATAATACTCATCTACCATGTCAACTCTGAACAAGTACGCATCAGGGAGTCCATCTTCAATATTTGTTGGCTCTTCACCTGTCTCAATTCAGGATAAATGATTAAGGCTCGCATTTAAGTGACTCGGCTTCACAATTATCTAAAAATCAAACTCTTGAAAGAGAAGTAGCTAGAGACATATATTCCCCCCCAACACAGACTTATTGACTAGGTACTTCAAAGTTGAATGGTCTATAAACATCTTAAAATGACCACCCAAGAGGTAATTCCTAAACATTTTTAGCGCATATACCATCGCTAGACCTTCTCTCTATGTGGTTGTATAGTTCTTCTCTGCAGATGACAGCTTTTGACTAGCGAAAGCAATTGCATGATCCAGATCTCCTTCTCTTGGTTGCGCCAGCACCGCTCCTAGTGCAATAGACGATGCATCCACATGGATGTGGAACTCCTTTTTCCAATATGGGAAAACCAGTATTGGTGCAAAAGGAAACCTGGTCTTCAGTGTGTTGAAGCTTCCTTGACACTCTTGACTCCATACAAACGTGGCATATTTCTTCAATAGTTTTTCCATAGGGGTTATGATCGTAACATATCCTCATATGAAGGATTATGATAATATCCTGTATGCCACAATGTTTCTCTAAGCATCTTCACATTCGTAGGTGGCGGCAAGCCCAAAATGAGCATTATCTTCACAGGGTCGACCAATTGTCCTTGCTTACAAACAATGTGACCCAACAGTATCTCGAAAGATGCACAGAAAATACACTTCCTAGAATTTAGTGCGATATGGTGCCATCGACATATTTCTAGCATCAGTCACATGTTTTCTAGATGATCTCTTATCAATCCATAAAATGTCCAATCATCCATATAGACTTGCAGAAACTTCTGAATAAAATCTTTGAATGCAACAACAACAACCCGAGAAAATATCACAGACGCATTCTTCAATCCAAAATGCATCACAATGTACTGAAAACAACCCATTCAGTAACAAAGGTTGTTTTGTGTCGATCCTATTTTGTGACCCTGATCTGGTGATAGCCAAAAAATCCTCATGTGAAGGAATACATCTCCTCATCGCCTACTCCTTCCATAACTTCAGCGGTAAATGGTGTTGGAAACGGATCATGTATACATGCATCATTCAATTTTCTCATATTGACACAGATCCGAGCCTCACATGTTTTCTTGTCTTGGACAACCATCGAAATGATCCATTATGATTCTTCAACTGGTTCAATTATTCCAGCATCCAACGTCAGGTCAAGCTTAACTTTTACCCTTTCCTTGTATCGTGGATTCAGTCGATACACGCGCTGCCTTACTGGTTTTGCATCGGGTAATTGGGTTTCAACGAGATCTTCATCTCTCCTAAATCTCCCAATATCCCCTTCATCTCAAAAAAATTCTTAGGAAACAGATCTTGGAATTCATGCAACAAGTTTGTAATCTTTGCCTTCATTTCTTTGTCCCAGTAGTCTTCGACACTTGCAAACTTGGGGTTCTCCTCCGTCCCAATGTTGACCTTCCTTATCTTCAGTGGTTGATTCATGGGATCCGTCGGCACGTCTGGTCCTGCGACATCCCAACTTCCTTCTGTTTCTGGAATGTTGATATTCTATAGATCATCATCATCATCTGGCTCGCCTGACACATTATAACAGTCCATCATCAATTGCATTTGAAAATGTGCATGTGGATCCACTGGATATGCGACTGAGACCACCTTCAGGACAACATCACATATAATCTGTAGTGCATTATGAACCTTCGGATTGGTATCTACAAAGTTGGAGGTGTGGTTAAAGAAAACTGTCAGCTCCTCCCAAGTGGTGATCTCCCTGCGCAACTCAGTGGATACATACCAAGATCGTGGCATTTCATCCAATGTGTGGACAAAGGCATGTACGCACTCATCTTTTGGCCGCGATACCCACAAATTATGAAACTCAATCAAATGATCACCAGGACTACTACATATGTCGTACCTCCCAAGATGATACACCTCGACATCTCCAAAGAGAATTGTCATCAATCTTTGACACTGCGACCATCCAGTGATCGACTTCTTATGGGTTGCCCACTAGCGTGTTGGGATAGCCTTCAACTCTTCCTCCAACGCGAACAACCGCTATGGCTTTGAAACCTTTCCGTCGAATTCAACAAAAAAACTTAGATAAATCCGGCAATCCTTCATAAATTGGCAATTCAATGGTCTCAGTTGTGACCCGACATAGTGAGTGCGTAATCAAGCCACACTTCCATAGTGACACTTCATGCAAGCGGTTATGCCAGTTCTCTAAAGCATCATCATAGTTAGAGGATGCAGAGCTAGCGCTGCACCAACCAAGTTCGCCATCAATAGTCAGATGTATATAACCTTCTGAGATATTATAAGCATGATCCCATCCTCTGACAGCTTCATCTTTCACCGGCTCAATATATCTTCACCCTTCATTTGGATCCATTGGAGTGATGACTCTGATGTCTTAGTTCTCAAATGTCATCATGTGTTTCTTAAAATTGATCACTGCCATACTATCATTGGCCCATTTTATCCCCAACAATACGAGATAGTATCCTCCACCATCAACAAATTCAATCACATTGAAATTAGCATAGGTCTTCATGCCCTCAACATCCACTACTAGGTGCGCCACCCACCCGATTGGTTGAACCTTGTCTTGATTAGCCAATCGCAGCTTCACTAGAGACCAACCCAGTGTTGGCCTCCCCATCTTCTGCCACGTCTATTTTGTCAAAATATTAACATCTGAGCCTAGATCTAGGATGACTGAATCTATCTCATAGTCCCCAATCTGAATGTTCATGCACATTTCTTTCCCCATATTTTTCTTATGCAAAGAATTCACTGCAGAATCCTTCCGTCCTTTGGTCGAGCGATACAACAAGCTTTCCATCTTGGCAAGAGCATCGAGATATATTGCCAGGGATAAGCAACTCTCAAACAATTGCTGCAAGATACCATGTTGTTGCGATGGTCTTGTCTCCAAAGTGGAATCAAAAGCAGTATGCATTTCATACATAGGTAACTTACCGGAGTTTCTTCGCATCTCGTCCCTCGCTTCAAAGAATGTGTCTTTCTTTGTGTTGACAGAAAATTGGACTTTCTTCTTTCCAGCTAACCGGACTTGTGGAATTAGAATATCCTCTCCAGTTTTTGTACCTCCATGAGTGAAGACAATGACATCGACATCCTTCGCTTTGAGTTCCGCTGAGATCATCGCGACTGTCAGTCCTTGATTCTGGTTCAACAATGGAGCCTGAGTGGGCCTAATGGTTAAGAGCATGTGTTTCCTCCTACGAGGTCACAGGTTGAAATCCAAAGGGGGTAAGGTATGTACACATATGTATACTTTAGCAGTTAAATCACTGTGCAGAGGGGGTCCCTTGTCCCACAAACAAGGGGGTATCATACACCAATTGGTGTCTCACTTGGCGATGACCTTAAAATTATATTATTATTATTATATGTTTATTTACGTTCTGAGTCGCATTTTGGTTCTGAAATGGAATTTGGTTTTGACCCTGATTCTACACTTGATTCTGGTTCGGTAACTGGTTCTGCAATTGATTATGGTTCTGTAGATGTAACTAGTTCTAGTTCTGCAACTGAGGAACATTTCCTCCCAGCCATCTTGTGGTTAGTTGTGGATAGTTCTCGACAGTGTGATCAATTGTGGTACAGTATGTACATGAACACTACAATTGTGGCAATCTCTTTGGTAATGCCCCAACACGCCGTAATTGTAACATTGGACAGGTCAGTGACCTCATTTGTCTCGTCGACCAAATCCTCCTCCCCATCCTCGAAATCCTCCATGAAATCCTCCTTCTTGCTAGTATTGTGACTGAGCCACTTGCTGCTACGAGGGATTTGGTTGTTGATGAACATAATGTGCTAACTGAACATATTGTGGCTACTGTGACACCATATGCATCTGATTATACTGCGACTGTGGCAGAAACTGTTGTTGCAGTTGTTGCATATGTTGTTGTGGTATAAATTGCATCTACAATGGAGGTACATACTACTATTGAGGTGGTGGTTGCACCACCTACGGCTACACAAGCTATACTACCTGATGATCCTCTCCCTTCACGTAATATGAGTCATATGTTCTCTCTTGGAGTAGGTTGTATGTGTGACAATATTTATCTTCATACCTGATAGATCGACAAAATGAGCAATATAGGTTCGTCGGCTTCATCACCATATTCTTCATGTATCCACAGTCTTCATGTTGATGCCCATATACTTAACAAATGCGGCACCATGGTACACTGCCATAAATTAAAGGGTTCAACGCCCCTGACAACAGAAATTTTTGGAAATCTGGGAAAGTATCCTTGGTATGTCCATCTATGCGACATCGAGTGCACCAGAGATCCTCACGTTGTTCCTTTCCCTTCTTAATGTCTTGTAACTAAAGTGTCAAGTTTTCCAACTGCGTCTGAATTTGGTTCATACCAACTACATTTTCTCCAACGGGTTAATATTCCAGCTTCAGGGTGATCTCCAGAGCCTTTCTCTGTGTCGCGATCTCCTGTTGCATAAGCGGTAGTCTGATAGGGTTAACAACACTGCAATGAACCATTCCTTATGTTGAATGTCTCTCATCTCAAAACTAACTCTTGCCATGAGTGTCTTGAATCTTTGATCAAAATCCCAAACAGTCTCATTGGGATACTACTTAATTTCCTTTAGTTTTGTAATGTACCACGCTTCGGACTTCGATTTTCTGGATTCTTCAATAAGTCCTTGCTTGACTTCTACCAATGTCTTCGATGAAGTCCCCGTAGGAACTTGTACAAATTTCATATACCAATCTAGTGCTCGACCCCGCAGGGTTGTCGCCAATTGGCCCTTTTTAACATCATCATCCATAGCTTGTCTCACAGTCCATACTGCTTCACACAAAAACCAGTATTGTTCTAGATCCTCCATCCCATCCTATGGAATAATGGTAGCTTTTCTTTTCCGCCCGCCATTCTAGGCCTTCTTCCTATAGATGTTGATATAATGCTACTATTAGAGTGTTGCTGGCACGTCGGACAAGTCGGTGTTGTACTTGCGTTTCTTCCTGATTGCGGCATAGTGTATGGAGGCATGGGTACGTTGCTACTGGGGGTTGATCTTACCTCTACCATGGGCGTAGTCTGGTTCTAGTAATCCTCATCATTAGTGTGGGGTCTCTTCATCTCCTATGGTCTTCCTTCATAGTCTTTCGTTTCGATCGCAGCAGGACCTTCCCCTGTCCTCTACCTCTTCTCATGTCGAAACCTTTCTCCTCATCTCATAAGACCACTTTCTTCCTCGGCATCCCTCTGGGTCTCGTCGTAACTTACACCCATCTATCCCATATCATTCCATTCGTCTCCCCCTTTTCTTCATGGTATCCATGACCCCTGCACACCAGAGTTCTACTACTCTAGGTGCATCTTCAATATGCCTTTTTCATACACAATCATCTTAATTGACAATTGTAATGACAATAAAAACCTACCTCTTGGTCCATTAAAGAATTCCCTTTCTGCTTTGCTGTAGGACTTAGTATTATCAACCGTGAACTTGGTGATATAGCCTTCCAAGATGTTGTCCATCCAGACTTCAACAGCCCGTAATGCCTTGTTATCGAACTCCTACAATTCTTGGATCAATTTAGGGGTCCAGGACATTGGATCACCTCCTTGGAAATTTGTCTTACGATAGGTAAATTGTGTCAGCCACGTGTACAGTATAATGGGGAATTCAGAGAAAAAATACTCGTGTGGACCGTCGTGTATATATCTTGAAAACCACTTATCCGTTGTCAGTCCAAGTTTCTTATTTTCTATCTCAGCAAATTCTTGCAGCTTCTTGTCGAACCAATCTTGAATTTTCGGTCTTGTCAGATGCCACAACTTTTCCTCCCTTCAGTCGCAACAAGGTCCCAGCAAAAAAACCATTTGTTGGCAAAAACCCAACCAACAAAACCTAGTCGACGGCCAACCCACCGCGATCTCCCTGAGCACCAACCCAGACAATTTTTACCCTGTCTAGCAACACCCGTAGAGAGGATGCGGTCTCACTTGAGGTGTTCGAGGGAGAGCTTACGGAACCAAGTTTCTATAGAATAGGAAGGGACAATGTGGCATCATCTTAAAAACTAAGCACAACATTAATAGATCTAACCATTTACTTGAACATTAACATGATCATTCATCATTAATATTCATCAGACATTAGATCGCATCATTCCATTATAAATGCGGTCAACAAACTAATGCGCTAACAAATCCAGTAAAATAACATCATCTAAAGTAGGAAAACATCGCATCATAGATCCATGTTGCGCATTGACTCAAAATTCATCATAGAGTTGCAGAAACAGTAAAACATAGTAATTCATATCAACTTCTACCTTGTCATTTTACTTCCACCCAAAAATCACAGTTTCACAGATCAACAGATCTCAGTCATATCCTCAAAAAGATATCAAGCTCATATTCAATTTGCTACTAGACTTAGACTTAGACTCCAACCTCCCCTAACACTTGCACTCTACTTCTACTTATAGGCTTGCGCCTTTACATTCAAGGTCCACTTCTAACTAACTCTTAACTGATTTTACAAAATGATGACCAATATCCACAAAATATGGTCCAAAACAACAAAAGGTGACACAAAATATAAAAGATATTCTAACTTCTGCTTTGTGTGTTAATATTCGTCTTGCACAGTGTCTTTTGAGCTTGCGCAGTATCCACGATGTTGCAAAACTCTTGTATCCAAAACCCCTACCAAAAGTTCAGATCTCATGTCCATCCATCATTCATATTTTTACACATATCAGTTTTCCCCAGTTGCTCATAGTTTTCCTAGTCTAGCCCTGTATCCTCATGGAGTCACTAAATCCTTTGTCCTTGCTATTCCATATGCTAATGTTTCTAATATATCAGAGTTTTATCATCCTCATATTAGATCTGGAAAGGTGCTACATCAGATTGGAAGATTGACATGTGATTCACATCACAATTTCGCAGCTATTCAGGGAATTGAGTGTGTAACAAATTGTCTTAATTTCTGTACTCTTTGGGAAGGAGTATGCATAGATCTCTTTTCCATTAGATTGTGTTTGCAAGTCAGAGTTTGACAGCGAAAAAAAGCATTCAAATAATGTTCCTACTTCATCGGTTGATGAGATACAAGGATTCTCTCCTCTTCCTTCTTGTAGGTTCTACACTCTAGCACATGATCATGGAGTTCATGATTTCTTCATCAAGTCTTCCATCCAGAAGAAGTTCATTCAACTCATTCAAGTGAATATAAATATATGTTGAAGACATATTATTTCAAAATTGTGTGCCTTGTCCTTTCTTAAGGGAGGATTTTCCCCATGTGGTTTTTCCTCTGTCCTCATTTTTCTAGACATAATAATTGTTAAAAGGTGACCATAGCCTTGTTTTTGGGCCCTATATGCATCTATATTTTTGACATACAATCATAAATTTAGACTTATAGGGGGGGTGTTGGAAGATATTAAACCCAATCAATACTTAGGATAAAATAATTAATCATTATTTGATTAATTATCTACCCACTAGCTTAATTAGTTGGCATCCACTTGCACCTTAAAGTCAACACATGCCATCTACACCACAGGAATGAGAAATCCATAATTAGTAAACAGTTCTTTACATCAAATTCTGCTTTATCCTTCTTTTTTGTGGATAAGGTAAAACTAGTTAACTAGGAAACTGGGTTCCTTTGTTTCCAACCCATCCTTCATTACTTTCTCTGCATTTTCTAGGATTAGCATGTTTTTCCATATCGCTTGACAACTCACTCATGATTTTTCTAATACGTTAGGTTCTTACCATATTTGGAAGTTCTTTAGCCACCTATGGGGCTTTGCTATATTTTGGTAAGTCAGCTTTTTTGAGCTTTATGAGCTGTATCCATAAACTTTGATTTTTCAATGAGGGATGTACTATTTATGTACACTATCATTCATCATTATTAAAATGGAAGGATACACACCAACATTCATCTCTTCATTCATGTGATTCAGTCTCTTTTCTTCTCTCTATTTTTTCCTGTGTATACTTGTGAGAATTTGTAGTAGCAAGATCTATTTCCAGTGCTTCTTCTTAGCATATTTTCTAATAGCATAGGAGCTAATATTTCTACAGTTACATGTGTAAGTTTTAAACCTATGTAGAGAATAAAAGTATACATATTCTTTTAAGAAATATAGAGATTACACCATAGCATTCACACTTAATACACAAATATTTACCCTTGAAACCCTTAACCAGGAAAACCAACAAAAAATTAATCCACACCTCTTATTTTCTCATCATCATTATGAATCACTCACAATATAAAATATAGGTATTCTGTAACATCCAATACCCTAATCCATTAAACCATATTATAAATAGAACACAATCCCTTAACCGAGATTAAATTACATATTTTTAGAAAAAATCGTTGATAAGCGTACCAATAGATGGTGGGGATCGTCAATCGCACCGTTAACATGCGCACCCCCCACATACACATGCATATAATATAAAACATACCCAACAACAGGCACCTCTATCATAGTCAACCAACTTGAGGTCCACAATACCTTCCCACACAACACTAAGAAGGCACCCCTTCATTGCTTAACAGACCCTTTGGCATCACCTTCCTCTAAGTTTTATTTAGTATGTGCATAGAAATATCACCCAAACCCGATCATCTACCAGGAGGTCGTAACCTTCACTAGTCTCATCAATCAGTTTCGCACTCCATACCACTATGATACTCAATACCACAAGGCTCTAGACAACTTAAGGAGGGGACTCAATACCACTATGAACTGTTCCTTGACAAAGAATTTATTTTTAACAGCATCTATCAAGATGTCGGTTGCTCTAACATGTAATTCATCCTCATCCTCAAAAATTTCTTGGAGGATAAGCTTGTGCTTCCCTCTTCATTTTACTAGACTCTCTAGGTTTTTTCGAGACTTGGAAATTTCTGCAGCTATTTGTCGAATGTTCTTCTTCGTTAGCTGATATTATGGTTTCTCTGTCTATATTTCTTCCTCCTCCTGCTGTTGAGTCGGTATCAGTGCTTGTTGTAATTGTGGTTGTGGTTGTGGTACTGTCACTAGATGAAGAGTGTTGGTATACCTTGTCGGTATGTCTTCCGACATGAAGGTACTGATATGAAGACGAACTTCATAGTCTTCTTCTTTCTCCTGATCTTTCAGGGGTTCCACAATAGGTTGGTTGGTCTCTTTTTCCCCTGCCAGTATCGACAGTTTGGTGTTCAACTATCGGGCTAACTTTGCAAAAATATCATCGACTATTGGGTAATAGTCGAGAGGTTTGGATGTTTCCTTGGCCCCCTGCATATACCAGACTATAGTGTGGTCTAGTTCTAGTTGAATATGGGTTGTTTTGGGAAGACATCTTCGGATGTTTTGAGGCACCCTCCATCTGGCTATTTGAACTTTCAGATTTTGAAACCAATTTTCCAACAGTACCTTGTCATCCTCAAGTTCCTTCATAGTTTCGGCCATTGAAAATGACTTGAAATGCCACATGTGAAATGTACAAGGTTCTAGGAAGTGTGGATGTCCGTCTGGACATAGAAGGTACATAGCATTCCATATAATCAGCGATCGCTTACCCAATAAGCAATCCCCAGTCCCAGTTATGCAGGTTGACCGACACAAAAAATCTCAAGCCCTTCATTTCCTATATATATCTGTGTGTGTGTGTGTGTGTCTATCATAGGGCCTTGGCCTTGAGCTCCTCAAGAGGTTTCTTACAACAATCAAAGACTATTACAAGATTTACATAGTTTATGCCTAGAGGTCAAAACTAGGCGCATTATGGTACCCTCACCCTTAAAACAATAATCTCTTCAGTGCTCTTCATGAGTAAACAAAAATGGGTTTGCATGTCTCATGGCATCCTCTACCTCCTAAGTAGCCTCATATGGACCAAAGTGCTTCCACTACACCTTTACTTGTTCAATGGATCAATTCTTGAGCATTGTGTCCTTCCTGCCTATTATGTGCATGGGATCCACTTGGAACTCTCCCCTCAGGTTCCACCTGAATCAAATTCCAATCAATAACATGATTAAGATCATGTATATGTATTTTAAGCAATGGGACATGGAAGGCATTATGAGATTTCATATGCGTAGGAAATGCAATCCTATATGCAACTGGTCTTATCCTATCAATAAATTTAAAATGCCACAATATCTTGGCGCCAACTTGGCACAACTTTTTAACTTCAGAGAGATCTTCTTTAGCTTATCTCTCAAATAAACATGGTCTTCAACACTGAATTCTCTATGCACTCTCTTCATATTCACATAGATATTTTGAATGTCTTATGTTGCTTTCAAACTTTGTTTGATTTTAACTATTTACTGCTCCATTTCCTTGAGCATTGATGGCATAAGTACCATTCTATCTACCTGGTTTTCCCAACTTACTGAACTCATGCATTTCCTGCCATACATGGCTTCAAATGGAATCATACCAAAAGCTTCCTGGTGAACATTGTTGTAATCAAATTCAACGATACATAAGTAATATTCCCACTTGTATGGGTTATCCATCATATTCATCCTTAACATGTCTTCTAGCACTTGGTTTACCCTCTCTTTTTTATCGTCTGTTTGAGGATGGTACGTTGTGTTGAAATTGAGTTGAATTCCTAAATCCTTGAATAGTCCTTTCCAAAAATTTGATGTGAAATTCGTATCCCTATCCAATATTATTGCCTTAGGCAATCCATGCAACTTGAAAATTTCCTTAATGAAAATCTATGCAATGTCAGCAATTTTATGCATGGACTTGACCAATATAAAGTGTGTTGATTTGGTCAGCTTGTCCAGCACCACCATGATCGAGTCATGTTGCTTCACTGGCATTCGCAGTCCTATATTAAAACCATATATTTTTCTTCTTGCTTCCACTCAGGGATGGGCACTGGCTATAGCAATCCTATTGGGTGTTGGTGCTCAACTTTCACTTGTTAGTACTTATGATATCTATATATGGAATGTGTTATATCCTTCTTCATCAAAGGCTAGGAATATTCCTTTTTGGATATTGTCACAATCTTATGATAACTTGGGTGTCTTAAGTAAGGTGTCTGATGTATTTCATCCATTACTATCTTATTTAATTCAACATTGTTTGTAATGTACAATCGTCCTTGGAAAATAAGAATTTCATCTTCTTCCAACTGATATCCCTCATACTTCTTACCTAGTTCTACTTTCCTAAGCCCTACGGTCACTTGTGCATACTTATCATCTTCAACTGAGACCTTGTTGACTCGTTCTCTAAGGTCAATGTTGCATAGGCTCATGGTTGCGACATGAAACTTTTTGTTGAGCACGTCAACAATCATGTGTTCCTTACCTTTAACATGCTTTATTTCAAAGTCGAATTTACATAGAAATTATAGCCATATGGCCTTCTGGTTATTTAGATTATGTTGATTAAACAAATATTTTAAACTTGTATGATTAATTCACAGCTCAAATTTTCATACAAGTAGGTAGTGCCTCCACATCTTCAAGGCGCGCACAATGGAAGCTAGCTCCAAATCATGTGTCGCATAATTCTTTCCATGATCATTTGAATTTCTACACTCATAACATATCACATGTCCTTCATGCATAAGTACTCCTCTGAGTTCTTTAATACGACCATTTGTGCAAACCACAAAATCTTCATTCAGATTTGTAATCTTTAAAATAGGGGCAATGGTGAGTAATTCCTTTAGGCGTTGGAAACTTTCCTCGCATCTTTTAGACCATACAAACTTGACATGCTTTATTTACAATGATGTGATAGGATGTACCACCCTAGAGAAACCTTTGATGAACTTATTGTTGGAATATATTAAACCCACTCACAACTTAGGATAAAATAATTAATCATTATTTGATTAATTATTCACCCACTAGCTTAATTAGTTGGCATCCACTTGCACCTTAAAGTCAATACATGCCATCTATATCCTAGGAATGATTTATTTCCAATTTTGGGTTGATCTTGACCACCTTTTGACCATCCAGAATTAGTATACAAAACTTTACAACAAATTCTGCTTTATTCTACTTTTTCTGCTTTTCCTGCTTTTCTATGGATAAGATAAAAGCTACTCAACTAGGAAACTAGGAGCTTTTGTTTCCAACTCATCCTCAATTAGTTTTTCTCCATTTTATAGGATTAGCATGTTTTTTCCATATCCTTGACAACTCAATCATGCTTTTGCCAACTCATGAGGTCCTTGATAGATTTGGGAATTGCTTTAGCCACCTATGGGGGTTTGCTATATTTTGGTAAGTCAGCCTTTTTGAGCTTTATGAGTTGTTTCCATACAATTCGATTTTCCTGTGAGGGATGTACTATTTATGTACACTATTATTAATAATTATTCAATGGAAGGATACACACCAATATTCATCTCTTCATTCATGTGATTCAGTCTCTTTTCTTCTCTCTATTTTTCCTGTGTATTCTTGTGAGAATTCTTAGTAGCAAGATCTATTTCCTGTGCTTCTTATTAACATAATTGCACATAGAATTGATCTATTATTTCTACATAGTATCAGATCAGCAAGGTTGATCTAGTTCTACAGAGTTGAGGAGCACATCCAGTCTCCTATCCCTCTCTGAAGAAGAGCTTGTCTAGCTTACAAGATTTTCTCCTAGTTTGTTTTTCAGGTTGCAGAGATTTTATTATTGAGCACATCAATTCAGAAATATGGATTCTTCATCAGCTATAATTCTCACTTCCTTCAACTACCACGAATGGAAAGCCAAAATCTCCATTCTATTGTGCAGTAGAGGATTATATAGAGTTACACTAGCCTTGGAGAATGAGCCCAATGTTGTGATTGAGAAAGCTAAGTGGCATAATAGGTTGAATGAAGCCTATGGATTGCTTTGCCTCTCTATTTCTCCTAATATACTCTTTCATATAGATGGTTTTACCACTCCAAACCAAGTATGGACTCAATTGGAGTCTCTCTTTGGAGTTCAAGATGAGCTAAGAGCGCATCAATTGAAGATTGACTTATTCTCATTGAGTCCAAGCAATTTTGAATCTCTTGAGGGTTTCTTCACCAAGTTCAAGTCACTTGTTCTAATTCTCAAGAAATGTGGGATTGATAAAGTAGATGATCAATTAATCCTTTCCATTCTTTCAAAATTGGGTCCTGATTACTCAGTTTTTGTGTCTACCTTTCATGCAACTAGGCTTGTTGTTCTTGAGTGGAAAATGCCTTCTTTAAATTATTTTCTTGATTCACTAACAAAGCAGAAAGATAAATTGATCCATATGGGTGTCCTTAATTCTTAAAAGGTCAAGGATCATTCTCTCTTAGTTCAAGGAAGCAAGAAATTCAAATCAAAAGAGAAGCAAATTGTGAAGAAGCCAAAGTCAGAAGTTGAAGATGAAGATTCATATGAAGATTTAATCAAGAAAGTTAAGAAGAAAGGGAGCAAATCCAAGTGTTATTATTGAAAAAAGGGTTTTCATTCAGAGAATAAGTGTTTCAAGAAGAATATGGACATCATGTCTCAGCTTCTTGAGAAGCACAAGATCGAAGTTCTAGATGAACTAGAGAAGCCTGCTGATTCCTCAGAACAATGTCATACTGCGCAATTACAAGGTGATATAACTTATGATTTGAGTGCCATAGTTCTATCCTTTTCTCATATCTCTGATATAGATTTATTCTATGATATATCAGAATAAAAAATATCATAACCTTTCTTTGATGATCCTCCTCTCAGTCTACTAGATTCATCTCCCAAAAATTGTGATTTTTCACTAGATATTGACTTACCTTTGAGCAGCTCTTCCTCACAAGCTTGTATATATAATTTAGAATATTGTTTGTAGGATGATATGCATGTCATGACACATATACTACCACCATCCATACCATATACCGTACCTCTGCATAATCCGAAGACTATACAAATCCCAAGATCACTAGTTGATTCCTCATTGGTCTCTTATGCAGTGATATTTATCTTACATGGTTTGAAGTCTTTCCTATCTTTCATTGGCTGGTTATACATGTCCTTAGTCATATTTGGACTGATATTAAACATGTTTGGATCTGTTCTAAACACTTATGGTTCAGATATTAAGCCCATCCATCATTCAAATTTTTACACCTATCAGTTTTCCCCAGTTGTTCATAATTTTCCTAGTCTAGCCCTATATCCTCATGGAGCCACTGAAGCCTTTGTATTTGTTGTTCCATATGCTAATGTTTCTAATATATCAGAGTTTTATCAGCCTCATATTAGATCTATATAGGTGCTACATCAGATTGGAATATTTACATGTTATTCACATCACAATTTTGCAGCTATTCAGGGAATTGGGTGTGAAATAAATTGTCTTAACTTTTGTACTCTTTGGGAAGGAGTATGCATAGATATCTTTTCCATTTTAGATTATGTTTGCAGATCAGAGTTTGAAAGTAGTAAGAAGCATTCAGATAATGCTCCTAATTCATTAGATGATGAGATACAAGGAGTCTCTCCTCTTCCTTCTTGCAGGTTCTACACTCCAGCACATGATCATGGAGTTCATGATTTCTTCAACAAGTCTTCCGTCTAGAAGCAGTTCACTCAGCTAATTCAAGTGAAGATAAGGATATGTTGAAGACATATTATTTCAAAATTTTGTGCCTTGTCCTTTCTTGAGGGAGGATTTTCCCCATGTGGTTTTTCCTCTTTCCTCACTTTTCTGGACATAATAATTGTTAAAGGGTGACCATAGCCTTGTTGCTGGGCCCTATATGCATCCATATGCATCCATATTTTTTGTCATACCATCATAAAGTCAGACTTATAGGGGGGTGTTGGAATATATTAAACCCACTCACAACTTAGGATAAAATAATTAATCATTATTTGATTAATTATTCACCCACTAGCTTAATTAGTTGGCATCCACTTGCACCTTAAAGTCAATACATGCCATCTATATCCTAGGAATGATTTATTTCCAATTCTGGGTTGATCTTGACCACCTTTTGACCATCCAGAATTAGTATACAGGACTTTACAGCAGATTCTGCTTTATTCTGCTTTTTGTACTTTTCCTGCTTTTCTATGGATAAGATAAAAGCTAGTCAACTAGGAAACTGGGAGCTTTTGTTTCCAACCCATCCTCCATTAGTTTTTCTCCATTTTCTAGGATTAACATGTTTTTTCCATCTCCTTGACAACTCACTTATGATTTTGCCAACTCGTGAGGTCATAAGGAACCCTTTGGATACATTGAAGGCATATGAAGAATTGAGAGCAAGAAAACTATAGTCCATTGTTGCTAGAAGTTGTGCTTGAGTCTACATCCCCTTTGTCCCTTAGAGCACTTTTGTGTTCTTCCCAAGCTTGCATTTTGCTTGTGAGCTTGCTATCGAGAGATGGAGGATTGAAGGTGGAGGCCCAAGTGGGGGACTCGATTTCTCCAATTCGCAGATGTGCCGACAGAGGTTGTATTCATTGTAATCTCTGATTTTATATTAATAGAAATATCTTTTCCTATTCAATAATGTGTGTTTGAATGAATATTTTATCCATGGATGATTTCAAATGCTTATATGTTATTGATTATATATGCTAGAGTAGAGCTCAGACAATTATATATATAGCATGCTTGTCTTGTTTATTGAATGTTGAGGAAGCAATTTATCAATTCAAGCTGGAGTTGGAAAGATCAACGGGGATCTACATCAACCGTCTAGAATAAGGTACGAATCGGGATCCTTTAGTGTTAGTTGTTTGATTTCTCTTGCATATAGGAAAGGATTGATTTATGGAGTTAAGCTGTCTGTTGTGGTACCCCAAGCCATAGGAATTTCTCTCCATAACAGAATTGGCGACTTCGCTGGGGAGTTCCTAGTAGTTATCCTTTGGGGGTTTTTATCGACATTCAATGTTCTTGAATTGCTCTTATTTCTCTGTTTCTGTGTCGGGTATGGGGGCATGTTTTCCTAGTAGTGTCTGATTGGTGTGAAGTTTGTCTCAGCTTGTCTGTTTTCCTTTATTTTTGTACATTTTTCTTCCTGTACGCGAGTTTTTAACTCACAATCATGTATACACGCGGCTTTGACTGCTATATCCGCGTACATACGCGGGTTTACTACGAACAATAGTGTATGCCCTTAGTTTTTCCTTCTAGAAGAAGATTGATTGTTGTTGGGTAAATTTTGATGATTGTTGAGTCTCCTTTGATACTGCTAGAGTCTGTATACACCTCTGTTTTTTACCAAAGACATTGTTTTATAGGGTAAATTTATTTTTTAAGAATGTTCTTGTCATTGCATTTTCAATTTTTTGTTTTGGGATTAGTACATTAGATTTATTTTACCTTAGTACTTTGTGTGAGTGCTGTTTGATTGTGCTTGCCGAGTCTGGGGGTAGTAGAATCATTCTTTTGCTTTAGTATCTCATTTTTATTCAAAAAATCCAAAAAAATTGCTTATTTGCATCATTATGCATTGCACTTTACATTTCGCATGGTACTTGCACTAGATTTCCTTAGAGTATTAGTTAGGATTTCATATAGGAATGATTGCATTTGTCATTTGAAGAAAATTTTTGCATTTCACGTAGTAGCATGCCCTATTTTTCATTCGACACAATGCATTTGCATTGATTGTTAGGTGTGCATTTTACTTCATGTTGCGTCATAACACCATTGGTTGCACGACCATCTACCTCTTTTGAGTAATAACGCCAAATAAAATCAACGCTTAATTCAAATGGATTACACTATTTTCTTTGATAGGGTACACCAACAAGATTAGGTTTTAGGATCTTGGAATAGTTCATTGTGAGTAAATGCTCCAAGACCACTAAACAACAACATGTATGTGTCTGTCCAGGTGAGAGTGTGAAATTCCTTGGTATAATTAGTGTTTCTCAGGATCCTCCTCTCAAAAGGGAGTTAAGCACGAGGCAGTGTGAGCGGTTATTGATTGGGATGACCCCTAGTCATAACTGAGTAGCACCGGAGATATTTCCAGGATTGTATTCGTATCTGGGGGCTCTTTCGAGAGTTTCGAGCTTTGATACCCTACCCATATGATCAATCCCACCTGCGACTGTCCGCCTGAGCATTGCTTATATTGAGGTGACCTTAGTTGCCTTACCTAGGATATCGAGGGGATACTTTGTAAGGGTTATTCTGCAGGTGTCCCGGCCAAGTTGGGGTTGAACAGCACAGTCGCTTTACGCGTTGAAGCTGAGGGCCAAAATAATTGGTTACGAACCTCTGCTTGTTGTGTATGGGAGTCTCAAGCCTCTCCCAGGTAAGACACACCTACTTCATTCGGGAGCTCACTTATCCTACCCTTGATTGCTTATGTTTGGCTTTAGATTTTATTGGTGTATGCTCTGTGCACATTAGCTTGCCTAGGGTTGGCGTAATTAGTGAGTCTTTTGCATTTTTTGAGTTATTGTGGATTCGGGTGCGACTCCTCGCTATTCTTGTCGTTTAGCAGGACTTTCACCTTCTACATCTCCTCCTCCTTTGGGAGAGAGAAACACACGATCTAGGCGGACCACTTCGCACATTGATTCACACACGATGGGAGATCATGAAGATGGTATTCCTGAGTTGTCTTCTCCACCTCAAGTGGAGGACAGAGAGTTTACTCCTACATTTGATCCTTCACCTGATATGCCTGCACATTTTGGGTTTGATCCTTCACATGAAAGACCTACTCACTCTAGCTATGATCCCTCATTCAGAGGTCACCAGCATTGGATGCCGGGCGACGAGACTCATCATGAACCAGCAAGCACTAGTTATGGTAGTTATGGTATGTCTGGTATCCCTACACATGATCTAGCATTTCATGTCGAGTCGGAGTTTGAGCTTAACACTACGCCTAGGGACACTCCTATTCCTTACCATGCGAAGAGGTTTGGGAGCACGAGTCACATTGTACCTTCCATCCCGATGGTGGAAGCTACATCACATATTCCTCCTAGACCTCGTGTTAGTAATCCTATTAGGATACCAGAACCTAGACGAGTGACTATAGGGAACACCACGTACATAATTTCACATGTCCCTTCGTCCTCTATTCCTTATTCTTCGAATGTTATTCCTCCCCCTCATTTGCATGGTCCTTCAGGCCGGAACGTTGCTACAAGTCATGTCCATACTGCTGCTACTCGCACAGTTGTGTCTAAGAGTCAAGTACCTCCTGTTGTTTCGGGAGGTCGTATTCCTACTTCTGGAGGTCATGTTACTACTTCTGAAGCATATATTCCTACTCACGGAGTGTCTCATGGGACACCTCATGGGATGTCTTATGGACCTTATTATGGGACACAGTATTGACAAGGTTATTCACCTTATGGGTACGGGTATAAACAACCCGCTCACTCTCTGAATTATGGCTTCGTAGCCCCACATAGTCAAGGTACACCACATTATGGTGCTTCCATGCCACCCTACATGGGTCAAACAGGAGGAGGGCACTATGGCCAAGGCCATGGTGGTTATGGTAATCAGGCTTATGTGAACCAAAATTATCAGGGAGCAGGGCATCGACCTGCTCATCCTAGGCTCCCTTTCCTCGCAACGTTAAATCTTCCTGACTTGTCAAGACTGACGAACGATCCCGTATCTCATGACCCAGCTTGGCCAGCTGTCCCTAATAAGCTTCCCTCGGACATCCCTGAATTCGAGGGAAAACCAGGAGAAGATCTGAGTGAACATGTTACTACATTTCACCTATGGTGCTCTTCAAATTCATTACACGAAGATTCGATCCGTTTAAGGCTATTTCAACGCACCCTTACAGGGCCTACTGCGAAATGGTATATAGAGTTACCTAGGGGGGAATTTGCGTTGTTCAATGACCTAGCCACGCATATCTCAAACCATATCCAAGAGTGGCATAGATGGAAGAGATTGATTAAAGCCTTCATACCGCCGAAATTTCTCCTCGAGTGGTTCCTTAAATCGTTACTGCCTTATATAGCGAAGGATGTTTCTACATCCGGAGTCCAAAACAAGGAACAAGACATTTTTAGGGCACAGGAATTAGACTTGATTTATGCTCAATCTGGTTTGTTAAATGAGATCATTCCTAATGCTCTGCATTCTAGTTTCGACCCTAAGGTTAAACCTGGACCACATGCTGATGGCATCGTTGGTTGTACGAGTGCTAAGCCTACGGATTCGGTTGTGGAATAGGTCAGTCAATTATCTATCAACCAATCTGCCTCGGGACAAGCCATGGCTTCATCTCAACCCACCCAAACGACGAGTGTGCTTTCGGTGCAATCATTGGACCAGAAGGGTAACCAGCAACCCGGAAGGAATAAAAAGAAGGGTAAAAACAATCGTAAGGGTGGGAATAGGAATGAAAATTCCAAATCTAATGACAAGAAGGCCCGAAATGCTGGGGGGGATAAGTAACCTAAACGTAAGGTTAATATTCCTTGCAAGCTGTGTAAGGATGACCACCTCACTCACTTATGCCCTCAGATTGATGAAGCCTCAAGATTCATAGCACAAGGCCCAGCTGTGCTGACCAACCCTTTACCTCATAATCAAACATGAACTCGAGGACCCATGATCAGTCTGGTGGTGATCAAAATCCGTCAAAAACTAGTGGTCATGGTTGCATCAATATGGTCCGTGCTACTAAGGTTGTGACTCATGCGAAGGAATATGGTTCGTTACAACCTAACCTTATAAAGGAACCTGATCCACTTGGGATTCCTTTGCATATTGAAAAACCTATGGATAAACTTGAAGTTGCACCTCGCATTCCTAAGGGAGTCCTTAAGCGTTCAAGGCACAATCTTAATGCTCGAGCCACCCAGAACTATTCTGTTGTTAAGGATTTGGGCCACACTCCTTGTGCGATGTCTGCACTTGAAGTACTTCAGAGTTGTCCTTCGCAAAGGAAGGCTTTACTTTCTGCCCTAGGTGTGAACGATGATAATTCTTCCTCTGTGATCAAATTTGAAACCACAGGAATTCAGCCTCACTTTCCTTACTATGTGTCTCTCTTGATTCATGTAGAATGTCTTAACATGACCGTCAAACGCACTGTGATTGACGAAGGTGCTGATGCTTCTGTGATGTCTTTGGCGTGTTGGAAGGGTTTGGGTTCCCCCGAGTTGTCTAAATCCGGTACCATGTTGACTACTTTCGATGGAAGATCATTTTGACCGCACGAGATTCTTCCTTCTCTTAAAGTCTGTTTGGGAGGGAATACCGTTGCGATAGAGGTCGAGGTGGTTGATGCGCCCCTTGACTACAATTTTTTGCTGGGTAGGAATTGGATGTACAGTATGCAAGCCGTAGCTTCTTCTCTATTTCGAGTTGTATGCTTTATGTTTAATGGGAAGATAGTTACGATTGATCAAACATCATTCAAGAATTCGTTGGTTACCACATCTTTGGGAGCTTCCATCCCGATAGTAGAGCACTCTTAGCCGGCAACTGGGAGTGTGGGTGTTGGAATGTATCCATCCCTTATGGGAAGCTTTAGTTGTCCTGCACTTGTCCTTATGATAGGGTCTAGTTCTAGTGAGGCTTCGTCATCGGTAAGATCGGTGTCTTTTCGCACAACATATATGGAAGATCCTTGGATTCTTCCTACACCGAGTCCTTCGAATGAGCCCATCGAGACGGATGTGCAATTGCCTACAACTATGATAGATTATCAAGCTAATCTTCCATGTGTTGCAAAGCCTAGTCCTTCCTCTTCGCAGATGAAGGAGGAGGACCCGTATGTACTACCTGCATGGGCGGTTCAGTCTTCTCACACACATGACTGCCTTGATAAGGTTTTTCCTTCTGATGAGGCTATTATTGAGGCTATGTTTGGGTTTGAGCCACCTTGGGAAGAGTTGCATCATAGATCTTATTTTCTTCCCGAGCTTGACCGTTTGGAGTGTGAAGACTATAGGGAAATTCTTAGTGAGAGAATTGGTAGTCGCATGGTTCTGTTAAGCTCTCCTGGTTCGATGGCTGATGGAAACATGGTGAATATATATCCTACCATCCCTATCAATATCTCTCACGATCCTTGCAAGATTGAGAATGTCTATATTGGGGCAGAATGTTCCCACGTTGAGATTCAAGAGTACACTGAGTTGTTTAAAGAATTTTGTGATATCTTTGCTTGGTCGTACGATGAAATTCCAGGTATCGACCCTCGCATTGTTGAACATGAGATTAAAACTTATCCCAATGCTAAACTTGTTCAACAACGCTTACGTGCGGTGAATCCTAGGAAAGCACCCATGATTAACGCTGAGATAGAAAAACTGTTGAATGCCGGTTTTATCTATCCCATTCCCTTGACAAAGTGGGTTTCAAACCTCGTTCCAGTTGATAAGAAGCAGGGAACGATCCGCATATGTACTGATTTTTGTGATTTGAATCATGCATGTTCTATGGCAAATTTGGCCACACCATTTATTGATCAAATTTTGGATGAGTGTGTGGGAAGCGAGGTATTTTCCTTTATGGACAACTTTTCTGGATACAATCAGATACAAATTAAACCTGAGGACCAACATGAGACTGCCTTTATTTGTCCTTGGGGAACCTTTGCATATTGGAAGATGCCTTTTGGCCTTAAAAACGGCAGAGCCATTTTTCAGCGAGCTATGACCTTGATCTTCCATGATCTCAAATCGATTATTGAAGTCTGTTTGGATGACCTTGCTACTCATTCTCGCATGAGAATGCGTCATTCCTACCATTTGAGATTAGTGTTCGAAAGGTGCCACCATTATTTGAACAGGTTAAATCCTCACAAGTGCATCTTTTGTGTGAAGTCTAGTCGCTTATTAGGGTTCATTGTCTCCAAAGAGGGTATAAGAGTCGACCCTTTAAAGGTCAAGGCAATACTTCAATTGTCTCCCCCGAAAAACATTAGACATCTTCAATGTTTGCAAGGCATGGTAAACTTCTTACGGAGATTCGTCGTGAATTTTGCCAATTTGACTAGAGGCTTTATGCATCTTTTGAAGAAGGACACTACCTTTTGCTGGGATGAGTGAGCCTACAAGTCCTTTGATGCGTTTAAGAGATCCTTAGCATTGGCCTCGGTGATTAGTCCACCCGACTATAGCCGTGACTTTCTACTTTATGTGGCCGCGTCCATGGAGACGATTGGTATGGTTTTGGTTCAAGAGGATGAGGAGCTCCAAGAGCATGTCATATATTATCTGAGCCAGAACCTTATAGATGCAGAGATCCATTATTCCCATTGGAGAAGTTTGCCTTAGCTACTATTCATGCAGTTCAAAGATCGAGACACTATATTCTCCTTCGCCAGACCTTGGTGGTTGCCCATGTCAATCCATTTCAGTTCGTCCTCACTAGAAGGATGATAGGGGGAAAGTATAATAAGTGGATTGTCATCCTGCAAGAATTCGATCTCGAGTTTGTTTCGGCAAAATCGAAGAAATCGTTGATTTTTGTAGAGCTTATATCTGATTTCCCGAGTGAGGAGGAGGAGGAGGCTTGTGAAGATACGTTTGTCGATGAGCACATCTTTTTTATCTCAACTTTGGATCCATGGTATGGAGACATTATCATATATTTACAAACATTGAAGATCCCTACTCACCTTTCATGGGATGAACAACGAAGATTACATCATGTGTCCAAGAATTACCTCATAGTGGATAACACACTGTATCGCCGTGGGGTAGATTCCATTTTACATCATTGTTTAAATCATCAGGAGGCTGAGCTTGTGCTGAATGATTGCCACGGAGGGGCGTGTGGTGGTCATTTATCTGGGCTTTCTATAACATACAAGATCTTGAAAGCGGGTTATTTCTAGTTGTTGATCTTTAAAGATTGTGTCAATGCGGTCAAGAAGTGCCACCCTTGCCAGGTGTTCGCACGTAATATGCGCTTGCGTCTTGCCCCGTTACATCCCATTATCACCGTCGATCCCTTCACTAAGTGGGGGCTTGATTTCATGGATTGCAACCCAGCTTCAGCTGGCGGGAATCATCATATTATTGTGGTTGTTGACTCCTTCACGAAATGGGTGACTCCTTCACGAAATGGGTTGAGGCTATGCCTACAGTTAAATATGACAGTCAGACAGTCGCACACTTTGTATTCAACTAGATTATTACTCGGTTCAGTATTCCGAAAGAGCTTGTCACTGACCATGGCAGGCACTTTAAGAATCGCATGATAGAAGAGTTGGCCTCGAAGTTAGGGCATAAGCAGGAGAATTCTTCTTCTTATTACCCTGAAGTGAATGGACAAGTTGAAGCAGTGAATAAATCACTCAAGTCTATTCTCCAACGAACCGTCGCACAAAGCAAGACCAATTGGCATATTATGTTATATCCTTCTTTGTGGGCTTATAGGATCGCGGTTAAGACTACCACCGGTTTTTCTCCAAATCAGCTTGTACATGGAGTAGAGTCTATATTGCTGGTTGAGTGTGAAATCCCTTCTTTGAAGCTAGCCATAGAGCTCTTACCGGACACTTCTCCGTTGGAGGAACGTTTGGTCCATTTAGAGCAGCTTGATGAGCAGCGTTGAGATGCTTTAGTGGCTCTAGAAGTGAATAAGCATCGCGTTAAGGTCCAATACGATAAATCTGTCTGTCCAAGGAGGTTTAGTGAAGGAGATTTGGTCCTTTTGTGGCATCAAGCTAAAGAACCCTTGGGGGAAGGCAAATTCAACCCCATGTGGCATGGTCCTTATGTGGTTAAACATGTGTTAGAGAAGGGCGGTTATGAGCTAGTAGATTACGAGCGGATGACCTTGGCGGAGTCTAGAAATGGGCTCTATCTTAAAAAGTACTATGCATAATTTTCAGCCAGGGCTGACTATTGTATATTATTGTACAACATTTTGCATAGTTAGGTCTCTCTTATGGTGATCGGGTTTGTTGATTAGCTTCCATTTCTTATGGCAGATGTCAATGGATTCTTCCACCTATATAGGATTTGTGGATGGTGCAAGACGTCACACTCAACACTCAGCCTCTGCTGCTTGGGTGATTTATGCTCCTACGGGTTAGGTATTGTCTTCAGGAGGTGTGTGTTTACGACCCTCTTCAAACAATGTTGCTGAATATAGTGCCATTATCGAGCTTCTACGGGATGCCATTTCGCATGGTGTTCTATCTCTTGAGGTACGTCTTGATTTGGAGTTAGTAGTGTCACAGCTTAATGGCTTGTATCATATTAGATATCCAACATTATTATGACGATTCTTACATGTGAGATTGTTAGAACGGAAATTTGACAACATAACATACATACATGTTCCAAGAATTTATAATCAAGTTGCTCACTCATATGCTAACTACATGTTATATTGGCATTTGTTTCATAGACAATAAGCTCATCACAAACATACATTTTTACACATGTAAATAAATAAATCGATCATCATAAAAGTTTTTCATTAAAACATCCAAAATGTGATAATACATAGTGTCGTAATACAAAATTGGGGCTCTCGAGCCACCAAAATATAAATACACAGTAGTACAAAATGCATCACTCCTAGGTATCTAAGCCTGGGGAGGATGAGGGGGGTTCTGATCATGGAATGTCACCACGGCTCTAGCTATCCGTCTAAATAACCACACCCATGCTCATGGCACACCCACCACCTGACACTGCATGGCCTCAGGCAGGTCCTCGACATGCGCCATGGGTAGCCTGTGTGTCAGCCGCACGAAGTTGGTATGAATGCTTTGGAGCATCCGCTCCACATCCACACCCATAATTTCATCTCCTCTTCCCCTCCATCTATGATGAGGGAAGCCTTCAGGCCACCGTGGTCCTACATATGCATGCATATGATAGGATGTCACTATGTGTTGTTACGCAAAAACATGTCTTTTTGATTCCATATATCAAAAAACACAAAAAAATTAAATAACTCAAAAATCTTAAAAAGAGGGTTGGGATTTGTTACCAATGTCACCGTATGCCGATCTTGGTGGTAATGGCATGTCGGGGTCTCCCCAAAAATCTATCCCCGCATAGGGGTAATCATCGATGGAAACTATCTGTCGTCGCCACCATGGAAAGAAATCAGCTGGATAGGGGTTGGACACCCTACCTCCACCCAGTCTACGCATCGCATCTGCCTAACGTCGTTGGGATCTCGAACCCCATGAAGAGGAATGACAACTCTAGGGCTCAATCCCAGAACACGCTCAAAGAAAAATGTGCTTAGTATGCTACTGAAACCGAAGTTCCGTACTCGACCCATCTTGCACTCACTGAGCTGGTGTTTCATGTTGCCCAGTAGTGCAGTTCTCTAATCGTACACCATGGGTCTCATGTACTCCACTGCATAGAACATCAGAGGTCGCGAGGCCTGGTGGAGTGAAGCTAGCCCTGCTATCCTGCCTAGTGTCAGTAGTATGGCCTTTAAGCCTAGCACATGTATGGAGTTAGTTGGGATCTGACTCCTGACCTTCTCCATGTTCAGATAACAATACACGGCTATGTACTCATCTATGGTGAGGCCACCTCCGGGCCCACAAGATCGTAGGTTCACCACTTCCCCCCGTCGAAAAAGTCCAGTAATAAATTATATGTCCTCCACTTCTATGGTGAGGGACATCCCATCAATCTGGAAAGACTCTGAGTCAGGATCCCAATAGTCTACTAGCATCTGCAGCAGTCTTGGTTTGGCTCTTAAGCCACCAAGACACCAAAACTTGTAGATCCCGCATGCATGAAGAGCCTGCTGTGCCATTAGATCACCACGTACTGCTTCTTCTACATCCCCATGCTCATGTTCTCTCTATTCTAGAACCATCCTACACATTGAATTCAAGTTTGAGTCATTAGAACACTTAAAAAACCTTAAACGCGGCCTCATACGTGACTATTTGCTAAACAACCGCGTATGTATGCGACTTTGAGGGCTTTTTCCACATATATCTAGCCCTATACGTGAAAAAATCCTTGATTTCCGCGTGGGCCATGGTACGTACTTTAGAATGGCCTAGAATCCTGATTTGACCATGGAAAATTGTAAAATTTGCATGAAAATGAAAGAGCGGGACATGGGTAATTACCTGGAAAAAACGGTAGTGGATTCCGCCAGTTGGATCTCCTGGAATTTGTTGTTGAAGTTCTGAGCTCAATTGGGTAAAAATTTCAAATGTTATATAATGTTTTCAATATTTTACTATTTATTGAAATTTTTCAAATTTTTGAAAATTTTTACCCCCCTTTCTATAGTTTGGACCATTTTTAATCCTTTTGGACCGTTTTTGACTAATATATGATGTAGGAGACCGTTTTGAACGTCGTTTCGACCGTTATGTTGACCCGTTCGTGCCGATTTCACGTATCATGTCTAAACTAGCATAAAGGTTAGGTTTCACCACCGTTTGCATTTTGCATGACCTTATGACCGTTTCATTATAACAGTAGGTATGAACCCATTCTATCTTGTCATGGAACCTTCTTGCTGTTTTAGAAGTGGCATGATTAGAATGGTAGAAATTGACCTTACATGGGTACCCTAGTTAGCTCCTTAATTGCATTTGGTGCCCATGCCGACAGTTTTGTCCTTTAGGGTGTGGGATTCCATTGTATAGTATTGCCATGACATTTCACAAGAGCCTCATACTCCTCTTGATCTTTTGCTGGCCTATTTCCCCCAGACTCCCTAATGTCAAGTTGTAATTGCATTATCATGACCTTTGCCTGCCTTATTGAGCCTTATGCCAGCTTCCCTGACTATGAGTATCAGCCATATAGCCCGAGCTTGTCTCATGTCTAGCCACGTAGAGCCATTTTATATATCCTTTGCAGCTTGATTCCCTATTTTATCGGGAGGGGAATTTCCCCTGAGTGTTTCTATCCTACACATGTATCCTTGCATTGAGCATAGGTATGTTCCACTGCTTGGAACTAGTTTGTTTTCCCATTTGACACTCGTCTCCTCCTAGTCTGTAACTTTAAAGCAATTTTATTCATTTTCAAGCTTTTCAAATATTTGAAAAAGTCCAAAAAAATTAAAAACCAAAAAGTCGGACCAGGAAAGATGTTATCTTTGGCAGTAGTCGAGTCGTGTCGCCTTCGAATAGAGCATTGTATATCACATCCGTTGGTTGGGTTAATAGTTTGACTTTAGGAGCTGTACTCGTTTATCTCCATCGACTGGTTAAGCTTCCAGTCCCTATGGAGCCTCTATCGATGCCTCCTGTGTCACAGAGATGTCCCAGTTTTGCATATCGAGTCTATGCTGCCTGCATTCAGTCACTATTTGCCGTTATGCTCTTGTTTGAAGGAAGTTGAAACCTGAGTCGGCCATTCCTCAGTTATCTTGACTTTGCATGTCGGTCATTCCTGGTACAGTTACTGGTTTGTGCACCTTATGATCGAGTCCTTCCACATTATACATCTTTGTTGAGTACCTCATGTTGGATGATGGGGGATGCCTTAATGCCCTCCTTCTAGCAGATTTCATCCCATCGACTTCAGATCATTTATTCTCGGATAGGAATCTAGAGTCATTTTCAAGTGCCTTGAGACTTGCGGTCATTAGTGGAAGGTTCTCTCACCATCGACAGTTCTTTGGGAATACATCAATGTCCCCTGATCGATGGATTCTCTCAAGTGTTCGACCTCAACACATTTATTCACACTTGTTAGTTTGCACTCTAGTACCTTGATTCCCATTTTCATTATTGGTGGGTGATCTCGCGTCTGTTAACGGTATACATCAATGATCGGTAATCAGACAATGGACTACTATGTTCGACCTCAACACCTATATTCACATAGTAGGACATGTACTCATAGAGGTTTGTGTAGAAGACCTTCCAGATTGGTGGCATCTCATATATGCTACCTCCTTGTTCGTGCCAGTGTTCATGAGATTTCAGCTCTCGTGACTTGATTCCAGTATATGTCAGACATTTCCATCCATTATGGAGATCTTGATCTATTGTATATCTTCAGTCTTCATGGAGATCATGATCCTTTGTATATATTCATTATGGAGATTCTGATCTATGTATATTGTACGTGGTGATGACCACACATATTATATTGTATCATGCCTATTCATGGCCATTGTACTCTTATGTATCTGGGACTGATATATGTATTTGTAGTTATATGTAGAGTTGTATCATTGTATAGTGCTGATTGGATGGATGGTTCTTCCACTGGGTTCTTCATCACTTCATTTCTGGGATGGACTTATAATGTATTTTGGCCATCGTATGACCCCTCTGACCTCACACATTAGGGGGCATCTGTTATAGTTGATTTTACCACACATGGTGAATCACACTTTTATGGCCTTCCCTGTCCCTATGCAAACTCCTTAGACCCCATGGACCATTTTTTGTTCCTTTGATGTTTCCTATATCATCCCTAAAAACATGCTTAAATTTCCATACGCGACTTTTAAACCCTTTATCGCATATATACGCGGGTTTGACCTCTAAAACCGCATGCATCAGGATGTGTGCAAAAGGCCAAATTCTTTCAGAGTTTTCCTTGATGTGGATCTGACTCACTTGTCTCCTGGCCTTCCATATGCCTTGAGATCGCTCGGATTCGACCTTTCATTACCCCATTGAAGAGCTATATAAGGAACCCTTTGGATACATTGAAGGCATATGAGGAATTGAGAGCAAGAAAACTATATTCCATTGTTGCCAGAAGTTGTGCTTGAGTTTGCATCCCCTTTGTCCCTTGGAGCACTTTTGTGTTCTTCCCAAGCTTTCCTTTTGCTTGTGAGCTTGCTATCGAGAGATGGAGGATTGAAGTGGTGGAGGCCCAAGTGGGGGACTCAGTTTCTCCGATTCGCAAACGTGCCGACAGAGGTTGTATTCATCGTAATCTCTGATTTTATATTAATAGAAATATATTTTCCTGTCCAATAATGTGTATTTGAATGAATACTTTATCCATGGATGATTTAAAATGCTTATATGTTATTGATTATAAATGCTAGAGTAAAGCTAACACAATTATATATATAGCATGCTTGTCTTGTTTATTGAATGTTGAGGAAGCAATTTATCAATTCAAGCTGGAGTTGGAAAGCTCAACGGGGATCTACATCAACCATTTGGAATAAGGTAAAAATCAGGATCCTTTAGTGTTAGTTGTTTGATTTCTCTTGCATATAGGAAAGGATTGATATCTGGAGTTAAGTTGTCTGTTGTGGTACCCCAAGCCATAGGAATTTCTCTCTGTAACAGTTGTTGTTTCTGAATTTCCTGGTGTTGTACAGCAATTAGTCGATGCTCTTCTAGTTTGGCTATTTGCATCAGTCAATCTTTCCTTTCTTCCTAGACATTGATATCTAAGATGTCAGCTATTACCGGTGTGTGTTGTCAGAAGTGTAAAGGGACAACTGCTTCTTGGCCATAAACTAATCGAAAAGGTGTTTGGTATATCAAGCATTTATATGTTGTTCTATATGCCCATAGTACTGCAGGAATTTTCTTGTCCCAATCATCTTTGTCGGTGTTGTAGATCTTTGTTATACCTCTTGTTAATTTTTTTTGAATGCCTCTATCGCCCCATTCAACTGAGGATGATAGGATGTGCTTCAACGGTGGTCAATTTTGATCTGTTATGTTAATGCTGCAATGGTTTTATTGATGAAGTGTGAACCTTGGTCACTGATTAGAGTTATTGGGAAGCCAAACCTAGTAATGATATTTTCATATAAGAATTTAGCAGCTACCTCACTAGAGCAGGTTTTGACAAGTTTTGCTTCTTCCCATTTAGTTACATACTCTACTGTTGTTATGATGTACTTTGCACCTGTCCTTTTTGATGGAACTGGAAATAGACCTATAAAGTCGATAGCCCGAATTTCAAATGTTAGACTTGGGTTTACTGATATCAAGGGCATATCTGTGCTAGGTAAAGGTCAACCTAGACATTGGCAGTGATCACATTTTCTAACAAACTTCTTACAGTCTTTGTAAAGTGTCGGCCACTACAGTCCTGACTATTGGATTTTCTTGGCAGTTGTATCCGACTCAAAATTTCCTCCCGTTGGTCCGTTGTGTGCTTCATGCATAATTTTTTCTCGTTCATGTTTTAAAACACATCGATGGAGTACTTTGTCCAAACCCATTTTGTACATAAATTCATTGATTAGACTATATGGTGCACCTTTCATGGCTAGAATTTGTTTCTTCTTGGTGTTCATGCCTTAAGGTGCTTGGCCATTCTCCAAAAATTGTCCTATTTCCTCTAATTCTGCAAGAACAACTTCTATTCAGAATAGGTGTGCATCTGGCAGGTTATCTTCAACTCTTGTCTGTTCCTCCCCCGTGTAAATTCTTGACAAGTGGTCAGGCCCGACATTTATTTTTTCAGGTCGAACGATGACTTCAAATTCGAATTCTTGGAACAGTAACATCCACTGGCAGATTCTTCCATGGTTTAGAGGCTTGTTTACCAGATATTTAAGTGCTTGATGGTCAGTTTAGAATATGAAAGGGTTAGCCAATAGGTAGTGTCGATACTTTTGGAGTGCAAAGACCATCCCTAGCGCCTCCCTTTATGTTGTTGAGTAGTTGCAATTTGCCTTATTTAATTTTCTGCTGCTATATATGATTGGATAGTCCATTCCATCTTCACTGGGTTATGTCAAAATCACACCTATTCCTAGGCCTGAAGCATCAATATGTATGTGGAATTTGATCGACCAATTTGGGAATCTGAGAATGGGTGCTTCGACTAATTTTATTTTTAATGTGTTAAATGATGTATCACAATCTTTCATCCAGTCGAACTCCTGATCTTCTCTTAACAGCTCTTCCAATGGGTATGTCATATCTGAGTAGTGTCGAATGAATTTTCTATAATATCTTGTATGACCTAGCAATACTCTAACCTATTTTGGATTCACCAGTGGTTTTAAGTCGAGGATTATTTTTATTTTTGCAAAACCGACTTTAATGCCTTCCTTGCATACAATGTGACCTAGTAAGATTCCTATAGGGGTTAAGAAGATACATTTTTTTTATATTGAGAGATAACTGAATTTTTCGGCATAGCTCCAGCATAAGCCTTAACCATTTACAATAGTCTTTCAGCATGGAATAGATCGTCCAATCGTCAAAGTATACTGCCATCGTTTTATAAATGTATTCTTGAAATGTTTTGACGACTATTCTTGAAAACACTATAGGTGCATTCTTAATACCAAATGGCATCACTCTGTAAGCAAATGATCCAAATTCACAAAAGAATGTTGTCTTTTTCTAGTTTTCTTTGGCTATTGGTACTTGATTATACCCTGAAAATCCATCTGTGAATGAGTAACATTCGTGACCTGTGACTTCATTTAGGATTTCCTCGGCGTATGAGGTCGAAAATGGATCTGTTTGAGTGACCTTATTTTATTCTCGTAAATCGACACAAATTCTTAGTTTCGCAGAGACGTGCTTTTTCGGTTGGATGACCATTGGGCTTGCCCATTCCTTTTTTACTATTTCCTTGTACTTGTGAGCCAACTTGTAGGGTATTTTCTTGATAAGCCTGGATTCACGTTTGATCTCTCCCATTTATTTTACTAACCCTTTTAGGTCTTTGTAGTCTCGAGCAAAGACATCTTGAAATTATTTTAATAAGTCAATGATTTCTGTTGTTTTCTCTTAGCTCCAATAACTGCCTATTTTTGCCATTTTCAATCTGTTATCATTAGCTATATTGATTTCTATGGTTTTAACTTTTGCGTCCATCCATTTTGGTGCCTTTCTTTCATTAATATGTCGACTACCTTCTTTGAAATTCTATTGTTGTCATCCGGTCAGTATCATTTTTGTCAGTCGACTTGATTTTGAATATCATCTTAACTGGTTTGACCGTTTCTGGGTGATCATAGTTCCATTGAAATCTTTTCCCATATGTATGTTCATTTTCTAATCGAAATCTCGTTGGCTGTGGTATTTCGTTGGATCGAATCTTATGGCATGCTGCATTCGGTTGGCTATTATTATCTGTTGATTTGTTAGTAGTTGGTTGTATAAATGTTTTTATTTGTTTCGTAGCCTCGACTAATTTTTTGTCTTCTAGTACAAAGCTAAATTCTTTAATAAAATTTTCTCTAAGTTCATTCCATAAGAATGTTTTGCCTCGTGATTCTTCCATTTTATACCATTTATTTGGTAGATCATCCAATGTTGAGGGAAATAGGTGTGGCCATATATGCTCATCTTTGTAACCAAGTCTTCTCCATTCTTTTTCACATGTTCTTATGTGTTTTTCTGGATCTTGTCCTTGTGTGAAGATAAGTATTTGTGCCTACTTAGTTAACTTCCTACCTCCAAACATTTCTATGAAGAAAGTCGAATCTGTTGTCCACTTTTGTAATCTTGACTAATGGGTGTCCCACCTTTGAGAAACTTGTCCTATAAACATTTCTACCAGGCTTTGGAGTCGGTCATGTTCACCTAGGTTCTTAGAGACTTGTTTTATATGGAGAACTGGTGACTCTCTCTCTCTTTATACCTAAGATTTTTTTTATTATCTATGTTTATTGGTGTCAAAGAGGGGTATTCCCTTATTTTATTTTCAAATATTTTTGGAATAATCGATATAGAAAAGCATTGTCGAGTTGGTTTCTTTTGGATAGCCTGAATAGTCCAACAACCCCTTGCTTGTGTTTCATAGTTTTCAATTTCCCAATCATACAATTTTGAATCTGAATTATATCCAATTGAATCCTGGTTCCCTAGATGAAGTTTTCCATAACTATTAGGTTCAGTATAATCTTCATCATTTTGAATCTGATAAAGTTGTCAAACATCGACTTCCTCATCTATAGGCTCAGTCCAGGGTTCTCCTTGTGAAGGTTAAATGGGGACAATAAATTTTTGTCCGTTCCCTTTTAGTTTTATTCTTCCCTTGTCCAATGAGATTGATACCTTCAATTTTCAGCCCCATGGACATCCTACCAAGGTTGGGAAGGAATTGGATCCTTCCTTAGGGTCGATGATTTCGAAATTGACTTTTTTCGAAATGACTTTTATCATTGTATCGACATTTATCCAAACCGCAATGGGTTCGATCAGTCCTGGGTCGGATGACTTTAAATATATGCCTGATTCATTCAATCAAGGCCTACCCAACTGTTCCCATGTATCCTGCATCATAATGTTTACTTGGGATCCAAATTCGAGAATGACTTATCGAACGTGGTATCCTTCGATTTCAAGATCAACAAGTGGATTAGCATCATTCTTATCCTTTTGATTGAAACTGCATATACTCTTAGTTTGTTTATCTGTATCATTTTTGTTCTTAATATTATGCAATAGGTCAATGAATTGTGCCACCAACTTATCTTTATGTATTATGTTCAATAGTTTGCGAAGTGTGTTATGTCGATAGTCATCGGCTGCTTCTTGTCTAGCAAATTCTTGAAACATGTTTGATGCATCGTTATATAATTGTTTTTTCTTTGTAGGATTAGGATATTCATTTTTGTCTTTAATTTTGCTTATTCTTGGATTATCACCTCCAATTTCCGTTCCTTGTCTAGTTACTATGTGTAGATTCTTTGTGCAAACTACATCACATTTTTGAACACAAGATACGACATTAACATTTTTATTTTTATTAATTTTTTCAATTATGGTGGGACAATCTTCTAATGAGTGATCACCCAACCATAGCTAGTACAAAATTTTAGGTTGGTTTTGTCTTTATATGGACATCCCGCATACTGATGTCTGTCACGTCCCCATGCCTCCGACTGGCAAAGAGGACGCGATCTAATGGCTATTACAGACCGGCTAACCGCCCATGAACATGTACAGGCTCAAATAAAATTCATGAACATAATGCTTAAAGAGAATTTGAACTAAAAACATGCACACAGGAATGTTTACTATACACAGAGGCATTTTAATTAATCATACACAGTGGAAAATAACAACATTTATACATGCATTCATCCAACATGTTCATTTCATTTTAATTAATAGAAATATAGTTGCAGAGGTAAAATACACAGATCACTTATCTTATGAACGCCTTGCTCCGCAACCAGCTACGTCGCTGCAACGTTCCACCCAACCATAGTCCAGCGTGCTCCTTAATCTCTTAGCAACGCTGCCACCCCCGAGCTGGGCATGATTCTCCAAGGAATAAGGGAACTAGCAGGCTGACACATAGCCAAAGGTAACCAAAACACAGCCAAGCCAACTCAGTTGGGTTTATCAGGCCATTAAGGAGATGGAGAAGGCTAATTGCTAAGCTGGTGAGCTCAATACAGAGCTAAGAACACCTACACCAAAACTAGCCTGACCTCTAAGACACCCAAACACACCCAACACAAGGAATCAGTCCCTTCTCTGCTACACAGTCCCTCAGGCCCTGCATTCCCTTCCAGTGCTATTCAGGGGTGATGGAGAAGAAGGCCAGCCCTCTAGTTTTGTCTGTGTGGTCTCTAGCACCAGTTTTATCAAGCAACCAAGCCAAAATCCTTACTCCTCACACAGTCCAAAGACCAACCATTGCACTCAGGCAATCAAATTAGCTAACATTGCTTGAACAGTAAAAACGAATTGCACAGCCTCATACGTAGCAGCAAAAATGGCTCACAATGTGGGGAAAAACACACAGTCTTGAAGCTTATCGGTGAGCACAACTCACTGCAGGGAAAAACGTCCCAAATAGCCAGTGCGTGAGACCCAAAAGTTAGTGAGACAGCCAAAAACGTGAATGGCTCTTCACAGCCATGGTAAAAACACATGAAATCACAAAAACGTGAATGGAAAATGCACCAGCAGCTCCAAAAACGTGAGGAAGACAACCCAGTACCTGGAATTACAAAAACGACCTCCAATCCATGGGAAAAATGAAGCCAACAGCCAAAACGTGGGATCCAAACACACAGGAAAAACTCCAGCTGCTCCCAAAACGTGAGAAAACTGAAAAACGTGAATGCATGACAGAATGGCATACATTTTTGGGCATTTTTCTTGCCAAGGAAGTCAGAACACGTTTTTCAAAAATGGGTCTCTACCCAATTCGAATTTCTTTGCCCATACTCTTCCCCCAAGCATTAACTAACTCAACTACATTCTGGCAGAAATAAGTGATTGGGAAAAAAGACAAGAAAGGTAGTTGACAGTTTGATGGGTTCTCTCATAGACATTTTGGCTTTTCCCCATTGACCCATAGGTTAAATACTTCACCCCCCCTTATCCTTAGAAAATCATGCCCCATTCGATTTGGTTGCCGCGGCCGTAGCTGGTTGTGTCCATTAATTAATTATGATGCATATTTACATAATGGCCAACATAATATGTGCCGCATGCCCCGATATTCAATCGGTGACAAATTTTAAATCCAAAACATATCATAACCGATCAATGGTGGGGCCTTGGCCTTTAGCTCCACACCATGATCATTACAATATATACATCATGTACATTTAATGTAACGGGGTCAAAACCGGGACATTACAATGTCCTTCTTTATAGCATGTAAAACATTGGATTGGTCGTCGTGGTTGATTGTCATGATTTCCATAGAATCATCCTTGACCTCCAAATCCTCCACAACGATTGTCGAACTGAAGCTCGTATCTATGGCCTTCATATCGTTGATTGCTTGGTACGTTCTGCTCATTGTTCCTTGAGATATTATCATTATTCTGGGCCACGGCGTTTATTTGGTAAACTGCCCGATAGTTTTTTCAGTTTTTTAGGTCCAAATGGTAGTCGGTTGTTGCATCACTCTTGACTTCACAAATCGCACACTAAGAAGATTTGACATTCTTCATGTTGTATGGGAAATCCTTCATCATGTGGTCTCCATGCTCTTGATAGATATCACAGAAACATTTTGTTTGAACAAAACAGACGTATTTTCGGCTTACATCCTGTCGACAATTATCCTTGGTATGGTCGGTTGTAGAGCATTTCATGCACCAGATCTCTTGACCTTTGAGGTTCATTTCTCTTAAGTATTTTTGCATGATTTCCAACTGTTCTTCAATTCGCATGTCGATAGCAGGGTATGGTGGGTAGTCCTCATCCATCTTGACTTGTAGATCTTTTGTTAGTGCTTCTTCATACGTTTTGAATGTCTCCAGACTTATATGTCATCGGATCTTTTGGGAGAGCCCTGCAAGAAACCGTTGAATCAATAATTGTTCATTGATAACATAGTCTATTTGGCTCAAGAGATATTTCCATCCTTTGTCATAGTCCTGAACGGTTTCCGATGGTTTCTGAACTGTAGACTTAAGTTTTTTCGCTTACAGATGCTTTGCATCTCGTGTTTTGAAGAAGGATAGAAACTGTTGTTTAATCTCTGCTTTAGATGCGTTAGGTGTCCTTTTGGTATAGGTCATATACCAAGTTAATGCACTTTTTTGTAGGGCACCTGTGAACTGCGTCATCTGTCTATCTTCACTTGTAACTCGATTGGCCTCCCATGTTGACTCGCAGATGAACCAATGTCACCTAGGATCTTCATCACCCTCATAGAGGGGAATGTGTGCTGATTCGTGCCCCATGTCAGTGTCAGCTTCTCCTTTGGGAGGTGGTGGTCATGGAGGTGGTGGGGGTGGGGNGGGGGGGGGGGGGGGGGGGGGGGGGGGGGGGTAGTAGGATATTTTGTGTAACTCTTTGTTCATAGCTAGTCTCGACCAAAATTTTGTTTTCGTTAGATATTTTGGTTGTCGGTTATGCTTCGACAAATTTTCGGTCAGTTTTGACTTCTTCTTTCGATGTCCAACTGCACTGTTGTGCCCGTGAATCCAACTGGTCTGTGTTTTGTAAAGCTGTGTTTGGAAGGGGGGGTACTACTTCATGTCTGGGGTAGAGTAAGTGGATGCTTCGGTTGGACAGGTACGCCTAAAGTGTAACCTAATTTCTTTCCTCTGGTTGACAGATCACTAAATGATGATCATAATTTACTTCGTCTTCTAGTCGGATCCATATACTGAACTCACCAGCTCTTAGTCTCAGGTCCTCCTCGACAATGGCCTATATTTGGGTACTTGTATTTATCGGAGACAAAGGTCTTACCTCTTGGGGTATTTCTAGTTGGAAAGCTTCTCACTGCTCTATCCACAAATCTTCCTCCATTGGCGACATCTCTTCATTTATGCCTTCTTCCTGTCGGTCATGACCCAACTTCGACAGATTTTACTCATGTTTTGTCACCCTGGAAACTATTCTTCTTTGGAGAACTATAGATTGCTCTCATATCTCTTCCCTTCTTCTCTATATCTTCTCCCTTTCTATCTTCTGTAAGTCCAATGTACCTTTGTGAGTCACTGTTCGCTCAATTTCCTTCTTAGGTCGAATTTTCATTGCTGGTGATGGTATTTTCTCAGTTTGACTAGAATCCTTCTACTCTTCCCCAACACATGGACTAATACCCCCCATAGCCTACTTGATGCTTTAGTAATCTTGGTTAGTTCTGTCTACTTGCTCAAGAAGTACTCCCACTCCCTTTCTGCAATAAATGTTTCCTACACTTTCTGTTTTTCCACCCATTTAGTGTTTGATGGCGGATCGGTGAGTAATGGACGAGGTTCAACTATATGGCCTACTCCCCTATCGATCAGAAATTTGAACAAAAGGGTCGGTAGTGAACAAATAAATTTCTCAGTGAAGTTGGTATAGAATCTATTTTCAATACTTTCAACTGAAACTCTCTCCTCCACTGCTTGCTCTTCACAGAATTCATCTATGATTTTATCAAACCACTCCAACAGGTTTGTTCGTCCTCCTTGGATTAGTTTTAAAGTAATTCTTGGTATTTATTTGCTTCTGCCTGCATCTAATAGTTTTTTCAACAACTGGGGCACCGATTCTACAAATTTCTCATGTGTTTCGGTGAAGAATTTCTCCTTCGCCTGAGCAATGGTCAGTCTGTTTCTTCTTGCATCATTCTGCAAATAGTTTGCGATCTTATGCTCCCACCAATCCTTAATTTCTTGCTCTGATATCATCTATGTATGGTTATGTCGTCCATATATGTACTACCCACAACATAAACAATGTTGTAATCACCCAGATCACCTAAGGTTACCAACAATACACATATAGAATCGTATATTCATACAGAGACAAGAGACAAGAACAGATGATAGAATAACATATTATATTAATGAATCACATGAGGGTCCATATATACTCCGAACTGAACCAAGTTCATATCTAGCTCAAGATCCTATTATATATGATTACAAAATAGTTATGAATAACTACATGTCGGTTCAGCCAACCGACACGATCTTTGAGGCTGACCTAATCTCCGATTAGTCAACTAACTAGTCTAGTCGGCTCACCAACTAGCGCCTCCAACAGGTTCCTTACAACAATCAATGATACCAAGGGTTCAAAACTAGGGACATTATAGCAAGTGATGCTCTTCAAAACTAGGTTAATTGATGAAGCATGGGTACATGCAGGATAATTGGAAAACAACGACTAGAAGAAAGGACAAGCAAGTGGTTCAAAATAGAAAGTGAGCCAAGATGCTACCAAGGAGGGGAGGAAGAAGTGGAAGTGAAAGGAGAAGAAGACTGCAACCATGAAACTTCATTGCAAGGATTTGAAAACCCACTATAACCATCGTAGCATTGATGGTCACACTATATAAAAGTGTTGGAAGCTACATCCAATGCTAAACCCTAAGAGCCACAAGAAGGATACCAAGAAAAAGAAACTTCTATCCACAAAGTCAACCAAGGAGATAAAAATCAACTCGTATGTGGATGAGAATATTATTTGAACCACAATGCAAAAGGAGGGTGAATATGGGTATCCTTCACCGTGAGGAAGATTAAGTGATGATGAAACTCTTCCATATCAAGGTCCAGGTCAAGAAGACTAAAATCAACTCTCTATTTTATTTTGGTTCATAGGCATACCTCATAGCAAAGGATATGGTACGTAATCTTGGATTAGAAGTACATGATCATCCCAATCCCTTTCCATTGGGATGGGTAAATAAGGATGCAGAACTCAGAGTCACAAAACACTGCAAAAACAAGTTCTGCATAAGTGCAGACTATGTTGATGAATTAGTGGAGTTAGATGTAGTACCTCTGGATGTTTGTGGTGTGGTGTTCAAAATCCTCTGCATGTATATGAGGGATGCAATCTTCATGAGGAGATATAAACAATATCGCTTGATCAAGGAAGGGAAATCCTTCATCATCAATGCACACAAAGGTAAAAAAGATCTCTCTGGTCCTTGTTAACTAAGCAGAAAAGTTGATCAATTCAAGTAGGAAGTTTATATTTATTTTCGTAAGACAAAATCAACAAGAAGGTGAATCAATAAAACTAAAGGCATCTCTGGAGGGGTGTACCAAATAGAAGAAACACCAGTTGGATAGCCTTTTGCAGGAATACAAAGAAGTGCTCCAGGAGCGTAAGGGGATACCTCCTAAGAGGGAGGTGGAGCATGAGATAAAACTATTTTCAAATTCTCCATTGTCGAACATCAAACTATGCAGACTTTTTGTCATAGAAGTTGATGAAGTGAAGAAACAATTGCAACAGTTGTTGAAGCAAGGTGTGATATGATAAAGCACCTCACCTTGTGGATCACCTATATTCATAATACCGAAGAAGGATGAGACTTGGAGAATGTGCATCAATTACAAAGAATTGAACAATAGCACACTCAAGAATCAATACCCGTTTCCCATGATCGGTGACCTGTTGGACTCATTGCAATATGCCAAGTACTTCACTAAGTTGGATCTCAAATCAAGTTACTGCCAGGAGAGAGTGAATGAAGAAGACACCTAGGATACCACAATCTAAACTAGGTAAGGTATTTAAGAATGGTTGGTAATATCTTTTTGTTTATGTAATGCACTAACTACATTTATGCATTTAATGAATAATGCATTACAACCTTTCTTAGATTCATTTGTTATAGTATATATACATGACATATTGGTTTATATTGCTATCTGGGAGGTCAATTCTTGCTATCCCATTTGGTTAAGGTGTGGTTCTCTTCAGCAGGGGGATTCAGGTTCAATTCCCCTTAAGGGTGAGCTAGTTGGGAGGAGACACCAAAAAGCCAACCAGTTGAGGGTTGGTGTGGCTCAGGCTGGTTGTGATCCCCGGGTGATTTTGACACCTTAGATGGCCCTAGGTCATGGTAATTTCTTAGACCTAAGGCCACTCCCACAAGTCATGGAGATTCTAGCAAACAAAAAAGAATAGTACTACCTGGGAAGAACATATCTCATATTCCAGGAATTTGTTATATACCTTGAAAAAACATCAACTGTTGGAAAACCTTAAGAAATGTGAATTTGTTCAGCAGTCCTTAGTGTATTTTGGGTATGTTATTGGTGGAGGAAAACTCAAGATTGATCCTGCAAATACGGAGGCCATCACTAAGTGGCCTAGTCCTACGATTGTCACTGAAGTTATGAGCTTTTTGCAGGTGGAACAATACCTTTAGAATTTTGTAGCTTCCTTTTCGACCCTGGTTGCACCCCTTCATTCCATAACAAAAAGAAGTAAGGGGTTCTGGTTGGGAGAGAATCAATAGAACTCCTTTGAGGAGCTCAAGCGAAAGACTAATCATGCACCAATTCTTACACTGCCTAATTTGTAGAATCCTTTTGAATTAGAGATAGTTACAAGTGGGTATGCCATGGGAGTGGTTCTGATGCAAGGAGGAAGGCCAATATGTTATCATTATGAATGCTTCATGGGGGGGGGTCTTGAAATTCCATGCCTACAATAAGGAACTCTATGCCCTAGTTCAATATGTTAAGAACTGGAAGAACTATTTTATGGGAAAGGATATTATCATTCACACTAATCACCAGCTACTGCAGTCTTTCCATGCCCATAGTAAGCTATAGCAAATCAGACATTTTAAGTGGATGGGATTCTTGCAAAAATTCCACCTAATCATCAAGTATAAGGAGGGAAATATAAATAAGCTGACAAACACGCTCTCAAGGACACCTACAGCCAATGTTACAACTTTGGGAACTCTTATGCACATGGAACTTTTTACCCATGATGCATACAAGGAGGAATACACACAAGATGAGGACTTCAAGGAGGTATTTTAGCGACTACAAGGCCAATCCCATGTAAAAGAAGGTGATAGAAAGGTTGACTATAATCTCCAATATTGGTTACTCTACAAGTTGGACAATATTTTTTCCTAAAGGCGAGAGATTGCAACTTATCAAATAAGCACACACCTCCAAAGTTGTCGGGCGCTTTGGTGTAGGGAAGATAGTTACAAACTTATGGAGGTATGTTTACTGGTATATAATACAATAATATGTAGATAGGATGCATACTTTGATGTATAAGTAAGCTCAGTAACAGGAAGCAATGTCTATATCGTCCCTTACCTATTCCTACGAGGTCATGGGAGAGCATGTCCATGGATTTTATGGGTGGTCTTCCAACCACTAGGAAGGGAGATGAATATTTATTTGTTGTAGTTAATATATTCAATAATATGTGCATTATTATTCCTTGTATAAAGAACACCATACGTTAGGAAGCATTGAAGAAGTCATACAAAAATATAAGGCTAGGCATAACCAACACATGGTTGAAAAATCATTCAAAGTGGGAGACAAAGTATGGTTACACCTTAACAAGGAAAGACTACAGGGTCTTGGTAAGAATATCAATTCCCTATGGGATGGACCTTTTTAGGTATTGGGGAATGTGGGATATAATTCCTATAGACTCAGTCTACCCCCATACTTGTGCATTTAGTCTATGGTGAAGTTGGAAAATCTAAAACTCTATGAACCTTCCATGTTAGATTAGGAACCTGAGTAGGTCTTACATTTTGTACAAGACTTAGCACCAGAGGCTCAGGGAAAGTTAGTAGAATACATATTGTTGCAGGAGAAGTCCATAAATACTAGGGGGGACAGTATAAACTCTGGCAAGTGGGATTCAAAAGACAACTTCCAGGAAAGGCTAAAATGTACTCCAAGGAGAAGGTAGAGCAAACATTTCCTCACCTCATTCAGTCAAATATTTTGGGGACTAAAATACCGCCAAAATGGGGAGGTGTGATACAAAATGGATCATTAAATAATTGTTCACATATTCAGATCTTTTTGGGTCAAAATATTGGATGAATTGGCTTGTAGGGCCCATTTAATGGGTAGGTCTCACTTTCGGATATGGGGTAAAAAACATTTGAAACCTTTTGGGGTGATTTTGATGTTATAAATGTCATTTTTCACTTGAAAAACAACTATAGGGTTCTTCCATGAATTCTACAAATTGATACCTTTCCAACAGTGCAAGAATCACCTCAATTGAAGTCTATATGGAGAAATTATGCCTCTCGCAAGTTGACCTTTCCAATTGACCACCATGGTATTGAGTGGATTCCACATCAGTTTTCATTTTTGGCTCATGGGGAGCTAATCACATGTGTACTTTCAATAATGTTATAGAAGGACTAAAACCCTAACCCTAATTGAGAGTTATGGCATGCAAAAAAAACTAAAATTAAACCTAGATGACTATCGGGTTATGTTAAATACCGAGCCATTAGGAGAAGAAGGGGGGCATTCTTTTGATGTATTGTATTGTTCCATAATTGTGCAACAACATTGGGGGAGTGGATATTAGAGCATAACAGAGGAGATGTGAGATTTTGTAGTAGCTATTTTAGTCGTAAAGTCATAGGTAACTCCATAGAGAGTACCATTTCCTTTGTATTTGCAATTTGACATAAAGAACAAGGCATGGTCCTGATTCATGGTTGGGTTTTTCCATGTAGTAGGGTTTCCCAAGGTATATGTTGTGTTATTGTGTGGATTGTGTACTTATTTGCTCTATTTATTCTTGTTTAAATTCAAGTTATTTGGAATTCAATAAAAATAAGGTAATAAAAATGAACTAAGTAAGTTTTCTTGTGACAAACTATCCTAGTGGAATTTCCACGATAGTTTACGAATCAATGAATTCCCAAATGGAGAGAATGAAACAGTCCATAGACCATATTAACAACCACATAGAGAAACAAGACCAGAAGTGTTATGTGCTTGGAATTAAAGTCAACAATCAAGGGGAAAAGATTGATCAACTTATTAGAGAAATAAAAATGCATTTTAATATGATATTGGCATTCACCCAAGGAAATTTGTCTCATGTTGGGAATTGCTTGGACACAAAAATAAAAAATAAAAAATTGAAGACGAAACAGTCCAACAAACTACTCTAGAGAGATTCTAAGGATTGAGTTCTCAGGCTTAAGCATAAATTAAAAATAAACAATCTATGTATGAAGCCATGTAGGCCATGTCTTTACATAAATATGGTATGATTATGTGATATCCAATGCATAGTTTTATTAGGATAGTTTGTTTGTTAAGCAATATAGTTGAAGGAAATTTTTGAATATTTTGTATACAGTATGGAACTATGAGGCTAAGGGTATTTTGGAAGATTATTTTTATCTTTGGGTAGATATTTTGTTTTCTGGTAATCGTGTAAATCTTAGGTTGCTAAGGGGTTTTCCTCAACCTTTTTATATAAAATATTATTACATATCTTGTCAATAAAAACATCAAAATCAAAACATCATTTGAAAGTGAACAATTTTATTTTATTTTTAATACACAAATGTTAACAATGGTGGACATGTGAAAGTTGCCACGTGGCATTTTTAAGAAAATCAATATTAATGGTTTTTAGTTTTATTTTTGTGTCTTAAAAACTAAGCCACAAAATAAGGGGTGTTTCTATTAACAAAAAATAGTCCACAAAATAAGGGGTGTTTCTATTAAAAAAACAATCCACACTCTTTGGAATTTATGTCCCACGATAACCTTTCTTGCCAATAAGAAAATGGAATGGGTGAAATTAAAAAAAATTAAAAATTGTTTTTAATTTTCACAAAAATCAATTTAATAAATTATATTTTATAAACATAAAGATATTTTATAAAAAAATTAACATGAAATTGAATAATGTTAATACAAAGCAGTTTTAACAGTACAATCGATGTTTAATGTTTGTTAAAGATAAAGATGGTCGTAAATTAATTTACATAAATTATGGAATTGGTTTGCATAACTTATTAATGAAAATTAATAAAAGATAATCATTAATGTATTGATTTTGTAAAGTATTTACAGTTATTATTTTATTTTTGAAGTTGTTTTTCAATGGAATACACATCACGGGAAATCCTGAAGCACTTCTCCTCATTTTGAGGATGGTGCCCAAGGCAAACTGTTTGGTTGTAGTGAGGAAGCAATCCAACCCGATAGGGATATTAAGTGAGGCCCTAGCATATCCACCCGAGGATTTGACCATAAGACCTTATGCTTGTTGTTTACAACACCCATCCAATTGAGCTAACCCTTTCAGTTATTTATTTTTGGATTTGTGCAAGTCCTTGTTTTTTTTAAGTAAGAGTAATTGTATTAGTATTTGGAAAAATATACAGAGATGGCAGGGTCTGAATCGGTCATCCACAGTCTGAAATTCAAGAAACAACACTCGCTTTAGTGGGAAACCATGTCAAAAGAGCAACTATAACTGTCCAATATGCATATTGTCAAACTTTAAACTACTAAAACTATTTATGTAAGAAGCTAGATAATCATGAAATCTCAACAAAAAGAAGCTAGATCTTGGAGACTTGTTATCCCTAGGTATCAGGAACCTGGGAAGGAGGCTAGTCGACAACATTATGGTGAGCTACAATAGAGGGCGTTCCTTATGGATACTTTGTAGAAGGAAGTTTAGAGGTTCCTCCCATCCTTCTTGCAATGCAAGTGATACCTTCATAAGGTAGGCATTCTTCTCCTCCAAAATATCAATTCTTTGCTTCAACAAGTGAAAATACTTGTCTTTTGGAAACATTCCAAGGATACCATAACTTTGGCATGCCGATATAACTCCAAGGTCCTATAGAATTATGAATTTATATTCCTAGTGCAGCCTAGGTTTGGAATGACCCCCTGAAGTTGTTTCTCCACATCATCATCTTCCCAGTATGCCATGGATAGCTTTACCTCCACTTCAACAACATAAATAACTTCATGTTCCTCATATGATATCTCAGCACTATAAAAGTTCGTCGATTTCATGGTAGCCTTGGTCACCCACCTTGAACTAGCAGGAGAGGAGAAAGACCTTCTACCATAGGGCACCATAATACTGAGACTGGGGGAGACAAATATCCAAACAACACAATGTTGTAGATTGAAGTTTTACTCGGGAGTGAGGGGTTAGAACTAGAAGGCCATGAAATCTTCTTCCTCCTTTATCTAGTTGTGAACCATTATCAAGCATGCCAATATTTCATGACAATGTCATATTTTGGAGTTGGCCATCATTTCCTAGTGAGTGCTCATCCTCCTTCTTGTGCGATCCTTCAAGCTCAACTCCTTCCAACCTTACCCCATGATCCTTCTTAACTATTGAATTGTGCAGTGTAACCTCCCACCTTCCTTCTCGACTAACAAGCCTATGTTCCCCTTTACACGCAAACATCCTTATCCATAGCCACACGGACCTCCTGTGCACTTGCCATGCGGGCCTCCCAGCTCTCGTAAGACACTTGATCCAAGATTTATGCAACTCCTTGTTAGTCCTAATTTTTAGAGTTATTATTTTATTTTCGGAGTTTTTGTGCAACATTTGACTTGACAAAGAAGTGCATGTGCGAGAGTGGGCATGAAAGAGCATGGATTGTCAGACAATCTCTTGCAGCAACCATGACGATGTTGACAAGAAAACATATAATTGAAGAGGGCAGTTATTTGAAATCCATCTCTTCAACCCAAAATTCATCTCATATATATATATAAACTCTATATATAAAATATTAAATAATTTATTGTAAACATAAAATAAAATAAAAATATGAATTTTTAACCTCTACTTTTATAATTATATAAGTGTTATTTGAAATTATTTACTTAATTATATCAACAACAACATTGCAATATTATGAAAGTTGACTTTTTAAAATTTGTCTAAAAATTCCTTACATTCAAAACCCATAACTATAGTCATCCTTCACATACAATAAATTAAAAAAAGATTATTATACTATAAAAGTAGACTTTTTAAAATTTGTGACTAAAAACTTCTTAAATTGAAAGCTCATAATTATAGTCATTTTTCTCATAAAATAAATTAAGTATATATTATTAGGATTGGATAACTTTGTAGCTTATTGGGTTAGATTCAGAAGTTGAGTGTTGTGAATTGCAATTCCAATCTATAAAATTGTAAAGAAAAACAATATTTAACTTATTTATCATCGAAATGCTTTTGAAAGAATGTTTTAAAACCCTAATCTAAGCATTTTTTATTTTTTAAATCTTTTATTTATTATATTACATTATTCTTTAGACAACAATATAATTTATCATTATTTCATATTAAGCTTACAATTTGGTTACTTATTTTTTTTCCAACAAAATTATCACAATTTTATTTAAAATAAACAAATCTCACTTATAGTGACTTTTCAACCTGTCTTACATTAAAAACTATAACATTATTGCTACATCTTCAAAGCTCATATGCCTCGTCATCAAAAGCATCTTCTTCATCCAGTATCCATAAAATAAAATAAAAAAATAATACAAACCATCTCTCAATACATATCTATAAGACAATATTTTAATAGTTTGTATACATCAGTATAGAGTCTTCCTTCAATTCTCTCAAATATATATCAAAAGAGTTTAGTAGTAATAAAAAAAAAATAGATAAGCCTCCCCTATGTCATAAATTTTCCATAACATCCTCTTCACAACTAGTTCATACTTTCTTCATTTCCTTATATGAAGGGACACATATCGTGTTTAGAGAATGCATCTCCTTGTTATTCCCATGTGTGCCAACATCATGGACCAAACATCAAACCTTCCTCAGATAACAAAATTGAATTCATGTTTCTCTCTCTATAAACATGAATAAAAGTGGCATTAGCAATAGTTTCATAAATGTTATAAATCACTTCATATATAGGCTTAAGTAATAAATTATCTTGTGCCCTTCCCTTTTTCATCCATTCAATGACTAACAAAGATTTCCCCCATAATTTGGATTTTTTAGACACCATTTTCAAGTGCCAACCTTAAGACCAATTTTAATGCCACCAAATCAACCTTATTATTATAAATTATGCCCAATCCTACTTTGAATTTGTACCAATGTGTACCAAAAAGATAAAAATCCTCTCTAGCCCTACCAAATTTTAGGCCCTTCTATGCGACCCCATCAAAGTATGCCCATGAACCTAATTTATCAATGTGTTCAGTGATCACCACTCTTGGAATCATGATTTTATCGTCTTATTTGAAGTGGATGAGGATCGACAAACTTAGAGAAGCACATGTGGTTAATTTATCATACCTTGAAATATGATTTCATTCCTAGCTATCTGCATCCCCCAATCAATGACAAGGGGTAACGTTTTATATAGTTTTTGAAGGGTTATGACATTATGCATCCAAAGTGGATTCCACACTATTTCCCCAAAAGAGCTTCTAGTACTAGCTAAGGCTTCTATTTCTTTCTAGAGAGATCCCACATAATAATAATGGATGAGCATATGAGATACATCGTGCTTCCTTACCTTGCTTAGAGGACATCTTCGAAGGTCCTTACCAACTTCTTTTCATGAAATCCCAAGTGGGGACCCTTTAATTAATAGTTAGCCACATAATAATATTTACCTTTAATGGAAACTTGAACTTATATACATATTTATAGCACAAATGTTGAACATGAGTAACATACTCCTTTATGAGGACCTTTCATCTTAATTTTAGGAGAAAACCAACCCCCAATTGGATTTGGGACCATATAACTCCATCCTCCTCTTCAGTGATTGTTACATGATTGTTTTTCGGTGCTTGACAATAATTGGTCCTTATCATAATCTCGTCTCCAACAAATACCAATGGCTTAGCTTCAACCCATTCCTAACTCAAAATAGAAGTTCTCACGATATTAACCATTTATAATAAATAGAAAACACCTCTCTTAGCACTCCCACCAGGATTCTAGGCATCCTTTAATTCCCATCACATCCTACTAACGAGTCATCTCCCATTCTAACCTTTTTCTCAAAAACCTACTTTTTAAACAAACCAATTACCAATTAAAGGGAAATCCATATCAATTGAATTCCATATTACTTAAGCATTTTGAAAGGACTTATTATCATATTTGATCTAGTCCTCCATTGACATCAATTTGAATGTATTTTCTTCACTACTTTACACCACAAACACATACCTTCAATGATTCTCTAGACACATTTTATAGCAAGTTACTTTGAAAAACAATGAATGTTATTTTATGCCCCACCCACCCATCTAATTGGGGACTACAATCTCATTCCATGCTACCCATGGAAAGTTTTTTCTTGTACTCTCCCAAACCCACATAAACAAGAAACTCACTTATATGACTTTCTTTAAAATTCCTTTGGGTATGAAAGTTAGAGAAACCCAATACATTAAATAAACGTTCAAAATGTTTTTAATTAACTACCACCAATAAAGTTCCCTAGATAAACATATGTTACACCATAATGGTAAGTTTCTCTCCATTTTGCAATTATACACCCTAAATCCCTGTTGGTGTAATCATACGATTTTAAAAAGAAACATGTGTACTTTATTCATACTTGTATCTCCACTTCAAAGAAAGGATACATTTGTTAAATAACTCTTGTTATAGCTGATTTCAAGGGAATGGGATAGATATGTACAAAATCCAAATCCTTTTGGAGTTTTCCTTGACATGGATCCGACTCATTTGACTCCTGGCCTTCCCTATGCCCTAAGATCGCTTGGATTCAACCTTTCATTACCCCTTTGAAAATCTATATAAGGAACCCCTTGGTACATTGAAGGCAAGAAGAGAGAATTGAGAGCAAAGAAACTATAGTCCATTGTTTCCGGAACTTATGCTTGAGTCTGCATCCCTTTGTCCCTTGGAGCACTAGTGTGTTCTTCCCAAACTTGCCTTTTGCTTGTGAGCTTGCTATCAAGAGATGGAGGATTGAGGTGGTGGAGGCCCAAGTGGGGGATTTAGTTTCTCCAGTTCGCAGACGTGCCGTCAGAGGTTGTATAATGTAATCTCTGATTTATATTAATAGAAATATCTTTTCCTGTCCAATAATGTGTGTTTGAATGAATATTTTATCCATGGGATTATGTCAAATAATTGTACATTATTGATTGTATATGCTAGAATAAATCTAACACCATGATATATAGAATGCTCGTATTGTTTACTTGTTGTTGAGGAAGTAATCTATCAATTCAAGCTGAATTTGGAAAGCTCAACGGGGATCTACTTCAACCATTCGGAATAAGATACGAGGTCTGATCCTTTAGTGTTAGACATTTAATTTATATTGCATATTGGAAAGAATTGATTTCTGGAGTCAAGCTGTCTATTGTGGTACCCCAAGCCATAGGAATTTCTCTCTATAACAACTCTCTATCCTCTTCACTGATATCAATAAAAGAAACTGTAGATTTCCCCATATTAATCATCATTCAATTTTACTTACAATATAAGTTGATAGCTTCTCTAAATTTCCATGCATTTCTTCTTATGCCATCAAAAAATAAAAAGGATTTCATCAACAAATAATGAGCGTGAGATATATAGGAACTTGCCAACTCTAATACATTTAAAATCTTCAGAAGATTGTGCCTCATATAGGGATTTACTTAATCCTCCAGCCATCAACAAAAATAGCAAGAGAGACAGTAAACACCCTTGTCTAATCCTTCTCCATGGCCTAAATAAATTAGATTTGGACCATTTGTCAACACTACAAAGGAGATGTAGTTACACAGTTCATGATCTAGGAGAAAAAGTGAAGATTGAAACCTACATGGATGATCATTCAGCTCAAATAACACCAACTTACCATATCTGATATGTTTTAGATACATTGACCTTAATTGCGATGGCTGGCCTATTTTTAGCCTTTATACAGTGAAATGCTTCCTAAGCCACCCCCACTGCTTCATGAATTTGCCTCCCTATTAGAAACCCAAATTGCTCTTGAGAAATAGATTTTGACTATTAAATAGTTTGCCCTTATAGCAATAATCTTAAAAAGATGATTTTGTAGATGCAATTGCAAAGCGATATGGGCCTATACTCATCGAGATTATTTAGGTTCTCTAATTTTGGAATCAAAGAAATAAAAGTGGAGTTAAATGTATCCAAAATCTTACTTGATACCCCAAAACCTCAATTACTCTAAGAATAACCTCCACACAAAAAAATCATAGAACCTAAGGAAGAATTCCATAGGGCACCCATCTAGCCTAGGGCTCTCATCCTTTTGAAAGGAATGCAACACCTCCTTAAGCTCTTCCTTCGAAACTGCTTCCATCAAACTCATATTTTCATCCTTTAGTACAAAACTTAAAAATAAGGTTTACATTTTGAGCACCTTTGCTATCGAATCCCTATTATCTTCCTTAAGCATCCCATTGAAATAATTTACCCTTTCCCTTCTAGGTCCTTAAAACTTGAAATTGTAGATCCATCATCACTGTGCATCTTTCATATGGAATTTACACTCTTCCTATGGTTAGCAAAATGATGAAATAAATTTTTGTTATCATCACCCTTTTAAAGCCAAATAGATATGCTTTTAAGTCTCCATGTATCCTCCTTCTCATCCAATAGTCGCCTCTTTCTCTTTTCCTACTCATTAATTAAAGACTTGTGCTTCTCAATAATATATTCTACCAAATCTTTCAAGTAGAGTTCCTCCAGTTTACTTTCAATCTCAATCATATTTTTCTCATGTGTGAGTCTTCTTTCACTTTCCCACTTTTCATATGCTTGTTTCACCTTCTTCATATTGGATAGAAATTCTATTGTATGAGATTCCTTGTTATTTTTAACAAAAGGGACACATTGATCCTTTACTAGCTTGACATAGTCCTCATATTCTAACCAATGAGCATTGAATTGGAATGAACTAGAAGGTTTTTCACTTCCAAGATCCACCTCCAAAAGTATAAGAAAGTGAACAAAATAACTACCTATTCCAGCACCTTGTTTAATTCAAAAGATCATTAAAACCCCCCTCTAACACCAACTTGTGAAGTCTCTTAGAAATCATGGTTTATCCAACTCTCTTATTTCTCCAATTTGGTCTAATTCTCAATGGAATAACATCATGTACCCCTCTATCTTCCATATTCTTGACAAATAAATCTAGAAGAGGATCCACTTGGGTAGCCTCCCCCAAATCTTGACATTTCCTACAGTAAACTTTGTATCACCCCCTATAATAATATGTTCATAATCAAGATAATTTGATCTAGGGAACTTCTCCCATAAAGAGAGTCCATCTACATTTGGTCCATATAAGTTTGAAACTGAGAATTCCAATCCTAGCTCCTGAGAAGATACTAACATGACAAAACTTGAGTCAAAACCCAAGTGTGAGTACAATGAAGATCTATGGACCTCCATCTTGACAACAAACCACTTGATGTATCCCTTGAATCAAAAGAAATAAAATCCCACCCAAGTAAAATCTTTTTCAAGTTAGAATAGATTTTGTCACCCTCCCTAATACTCTCTTGGATTAAGAACACATTTGGTTTTTTAGTCTGTTTTTAGAGGTTTGAATAAAATCCCTCAATTTAAGGGAAGAAACTCATTAGGAACCCAAACCTAGGGGCTCATTTACTCTAAGAACCCACTCAATAGATAATTGTTTTCAAACTTAAATTTCTAGATTTTCATGCTCTTAAGCCAATGAAAAGTCTAAACTTCTACCTCCAGCATCCTTATTTTTCAGTTTTCTTTTTTCATTCGAATCCACACTCCTACAACCCCGCCCCCCCCAATCCTTATCCAAAAAAACTCCTTTATTAGGTATAAGAATGTATATGGAAGCTCATTTATTTAGAGCCAGTTTTCACTTCAGTTAATGACCCCAAAGTAGCACCATCTAAATAGTTCTTTGACTTTAAACCCATACCTACATATTCCTCAATCTTCAACATGGACCCCAAACTCTCATAAAATACAACAAAACATGGGCTTCCCTTCCTTTCCCCGAGATCATCACAAAACCCCCCACAACCCAAAAATTCATTCACTCATAAGCGTTGATACAAAATACACTCATGGTCTACTAAAAACAAGTTGAAAATTGTGCAATGGAGCAATATCATTAATAGACATGCCTTAAGATATTGATATTAACCCCATTTTTATTTTGATACCACAAGCTTGATCTGCATGATTTATCGAATCACAAGTTCCAACGAGACACATACTATTATCACTACTTCCTCTCAATTATTATTTAAAGCATTCACTTCCACTTGAGTATCCTTCAAGTACCCATATGATAAATCAACCACTAGATTATGAACCAATGACCTAAGTTTCATATAAGACTTCTATTCCTTCTCCATTTCCTCTTTGTCACCCTTCCTTGGTCACATCCCTAAATGTAAGGACAATGAATAATCCTTTACCACATGGCCATAGATGTGACATCAATTACATTTGAACGAGAGCCAATAATAGTCCAATATTTCTGTGAAGAGATCATTACCCTTTTGCATAGTCATTTTTCATGTCGGTCCTTCTCAAATGTCAATGCCCACCAGAATTTTAGCCACTGTCATTACACCCAACTCAATAAATCCCATATCATCCTCATAGAAGACCTCTAGTTGGTTTCCAATGGCTTTAAATATATTCATAGACCATCGAGCAATTTCACCTGAATAAGCATCATGTCCAACTTTTTGTTCTTGGATCAAAGAAGGGTGTCCACCTCTCCAAAAGCAACATAGTTGATCCCCATTTATATACAAAGTACAAATTTTCCAAAGTGTCTTCATCTAACTTGAATACAAAACCCATACACCCATGAGTAAGGCTGTAAACTTTAGGAAACTAACCAACCATAGGCTCTTAATATGCCTTCACCCATCCCTTGAGACAAAAATCCCCATTCATCTACCCAAGAATCTACCACCACTTCATTCATCTTTAAATCCTCACCTAAAAACAACTTAACCAAAGCACCTCTAAGTTTTAGTGGTTTTGGCATTTTTTGGGCTTCCCTTCTCCAACTAGTGCATCAAAATACACACACACCTTGTTTTTTATACCTTCAAGCCTGTTGGCATAAGGGAAGACCCCTAGAACTACCAATGATGGAATACTGCCTAAGAAAAAGGAAAAATTCCCCCGTTCACACACCCAATCAAGGCTTACCACAAACAACCTCTTGTAGGCCAAAAACCTTAGAGGTCACTGCAATCGATAGTGAAAACTAAGTTTGCTTCTAAGAACCAAGGCATCAACAAATGGCAAATTTACCTCCCTCACTAATAGCATGCACTTGACACTAGAGGCCCCTATGGAAAATTTACTGGACCACCGCCAATTAACATTAATATGCCCGTAAATCCTACTCTATTCAATGGAACAACAAAGCCACCAAAAGAGGAAATTCATGGATTATTTACCCACTCCAAAGTTAACATCACACTTGAAATGATCGACTAACTATATGTGGACTTTATGATCTTTTGACCACCCATCTATCTGACTACCTTCACTAGTATATCACTTGAATGAAATTTCACTTCCTTATAACCCCTTAATCTAGCATCTAATCCACCGACTAACACTAGTACCATTGATACTTCATCCCAATTTGTAAATGCCCAAAGGCTGAGGTGTTTGAGATATGAACCCTAGGGTACTGACAAAACCCTCTTTATGTGACGATGACATTGATACACCTCTTAATGGATTATATACCTAGATCTTCGGGCCTTCGAGATGATCTAACAAGATATACACCATCAACCCACTTAATGTTCAAGCTCATTTTTCAATTTTCCCACCTACTACCATCATAGTATATAACATGTTTGACAAGTTCTTTAGTGCTATTAAATATTGTTGTGTCTTTCACAATAAGACAAGATAAAGAAGTATTTTAAAGTGTTTAATTATTAGCATGGTTTAATTTTTGAATTTTTTCTCATAAATCGCCATGAATTTTTTTCTTTCCCTAAAATGTTTGGAGACATCTAAAAATTCGACAATTTGGACCGGACGATCGTTTTTTCTCGGAATCCGATATTTTTTATTTTGCAAAATCCAAACATAACTATGTTTTAATCCCAATTTTGATGGTAGAAATGGATTTAGAACCCTCAAAAACCCCTTGGGAACCCAAAATTTCAAAACTTGACAATTGTAACTTGGATTTTTAAAAATTTCGACCGGATTTTATCAAAATCGTGCCGAAAAAATCAGCGTATTCCAACCCAAATGGTAGAATTCCTATACTATGACAAAATGTTTTATAACTTTTTCAAATAAAGATAATATTACTTAAATTTAAGGATTTGGTTCAATTTGTTTTCACAAGCTTTCAAATAAAGCTTTGAAAAATGTAATAATAACTATGTGTATTTATATTTTGTGGATTTGGTTAAAGTTTTTTAAACAAATATTTTATAAAAATTTTGAAAAAATGTTTTTTCTAGTAAGCTAGTAATTATATTATATCATATATAAATTTATATAGACTAAGATGGTGTTGGGGGTACAAAAAGAACAGACTTTCCCATACCATAATTCAGAAATATGTGCTTTAGATTACAATTTATTGATGCCCCATTTTGCATATTTGAAGTATGTTTCAATAGTTGTCAATACTCTTTTCCTATCCTACATGTCCTATTGAACTGATAAACCTTATAATGGTTGACGGTGTAGCACGTAGAAACCAAAACTAGCAAAATTTCTAACCTATATTTTGTATACATATTCAAAGTTTCCATAGAACAAAACAGAGAGCAAGTAACTACCACTCGTGATTTTTCATGGAACTGATAAAAATAGGGACAAAGAGTTATGCACCGAATTGGCCACGACAAAAAAATAGTCGAATGCACATGTGAATTCATTGGCTAGGATACTCAATTGTCATTGCCTTCAGTCACTTGCTTCTTGAGGTCGGGTCAATGTAATATCCCTCTTTTTAGCCTTGTACTCGTGTAACTGCAAATGTAAGACTGTACCAGTTCCTGGTGAGGAGCTCAAATCCAGGGCCCCGCCAGTAAACTCTGTAAGTATGATTATGAAATCCTAAGTTGTATTGTGAATTTTGTAGACTTAGGAGACTGAAGACTTGATGCAACTAAATGATAAGGGCATGGAATCCACTAGGAGAGAGAAGTGAATGGTTGGGTAGCCATGAGTTTGATGACGAGTGTCATCTTGGTGCCATGGGCACTTAATGAGAAGGGAACTATGATGTTCACTAGATGGGCACTTAAGTTTATAAGTATAAGTTACGTTAATAGTTGTTTCCTAGATAGGTACTCTAAAGAAACTACTAGTTGTCGAACGACAATAACAAACTCCTATGGCCTAACTATTAGCATAAGTCTAATCAGTATTAAGTGATAATAAGTGAACCTCAATAGTTTTTTCAAATGACACTAATATTTTAGCCTCGACAAAGAATATAAAAATAACTAGTGTTTGATGCATGGATAACCAATAGTTAATGCATGGATAACTGGCAGTTGATGCATGGATAACTAATAGTTCATGAAAGGATAATTAATAGTTCATGGCGGGTAACTATTAATTAGCTAAATTTAAGTTAATATAATTATCTTAAGTTGATTAATTGAGTTAACTAAGTTAAGATAATTATCCTAAATTAATTAGCTCAGTTAACTAAGCTAAGGTAAGTAGTTATTTTCTTGTTAAAGTTAGGTTTTTTTTTTTTAAGCCGTAGTTGCCTTAAAGAAAGGGTGCAAAATCCTTACAAGAAGGGGGGTATTTTTTGAAGAAGGAGAGAGCTAGTTGTTCTCTTACATAGAAAAGTTTAAAAGGTTGAATCGCTATGTGTATGGATTTTTCGAAAAAGACAAGAGCACCTAATTCCTTCCCTATGTTCTCAATGAAGTCGAGATCGCTCTGAGATGTGATCTGTTTTCTGAAGCAAGGAAAGAGTTTCTCTTTTATCTTTGAGCAAACAAAAAAAAAGTGGTATCTCCCTCTAAATTCCTTGTGATAACGTTCTTATTCTATACCTGCAAGTTGAAGGGATGTTGCAAATGTATTATATTTTCTCCAAGAATCAAGAATCCATAGGGCGATTTTCTTCCCTGGTAAAAAGAAAATGAGTTTTTTCTCTTTTTAGCATATTTGTGGCCTCTCACAAGAGTTAATGCCCTGTACTTCTCAATTGATTATGCTTTCAGCATTATTTTACAAATATGCGTCTTTTATTGCGCCGAGAGGCGCTTTCTACAGCTCAAATGGGCGAGATGTGTCCATCTGTAACAATGACGTGGCACATGTCGCCTCAATAAAAAACTAATAATAGAAATTAACATGTCGGCTATTTAAAAAATTACAAAACTTATATAAAAATAAGTAACCAAAAACAAAATAACAACCAAGATTCACAAACACTATTGGTTTCAGTTCGCAGTGACACTCAGTTACGCACATGGTTTCAGCTCACACTGGCACTATATTTCTCCAGGTATTGTTTTTTAATTGTTTATATCAATTTTTTACTTATAATGGCAAATAAGATAAGGTTAATTACTAAATGAATTATGTTAATAATATTTTGAAATCAAGAGTTACACTACATGCTCTGATGGGTGATTTGACTTTGGTAAAGCAAAAGTAGTTTCTGTGAAGAAGCCAATCACTGACAGTGTTATTACAAGTTAGAAATTCTATTAGAAGGATTGAACTTAAGTTAGAAATTCTGTTAGAAAGATTGAACTTTTTTCTCTCTGAAAAAAAGAAAAAGAAAAAAGAAGTTAGAAATTCTATTAACCTATTATCGCAAAAAATATAGCATTTTTTTATTGCAAATAAAAACATAGCATGCATTTTTGTTATTGCATATAAAATATATTTCTCTTTGAAAAAAAAGTTAAAAATTCTATTAACCTATTATCACAAAAAATATAGCTTTTTTTTATTGCAAATAAAAATATGGCATGCATTTTTATTATTGCAAATAAAATATATAGCATGCATTAAAAATATATCATGCATTTTTATTATTGCAAATAAAAAATATAGCACGTATTTTTATTATTGCAAATTTGAATTTAATATTGTAAAATATAATTTGGATTTATTTTTTACTTCCTTAAAATTTAGGATTTTTATTATTACAAATTTGAATTTAATATTGTAAAATATAATTTGGATATTTGTTTTAATTAGTAAAAAATTAGGATTTTAACTTTATGTTAATGAAGGGTTTAGAGAAAATATTTAAAAATGTTTTTATATAAAATAAGGTATCAAGCACGAGAGAAAATAAAAAATATGTAGTTTATTAGCTATATAAATGGCTCAAATAAAAACAAAAAATAAAAGAAAATAATTTGAATATAACAAAAAAATTGGTCGGTTTGATAAAAATAAATAAATAACAAAACATAATAAGAAAATAGAGCCAATTATAAATTCATATATGAAGCCTCTTGAGGTTCATGTTTCCTCAACATGCTTAAGCTTTCATTTTGAACTAACTAACTTTTTTCTTAAAAAAATATTGCATAAACTTTCTTTCTAATAAAGAAATCTCACGGTATTAAACAAAATTACTATTATCTTTTTTCTTCATGATTAATGTGATAATTTCATTTAACCCAAACTAAAAGTGAAATATCAACCCAAACCAAATTTAAAAATGAAATATTAACACAAACCAAATCTTTATTATTACAATTACAATCTATTCGTTTATGTTCTTATTAATTATTTAACAAAATGAAATTTGCATCAACCACAATCTTTGATTTAACTTTATTTTAAAAAAGAAAAGACTTATACTGTTAAGTTTAAAAAATTAATATTAAATAAAGTTTTTAAATCTGATATTCTTTATTAAGTTTAATATTCCCTTCATATGGTTTCATTGGGGGTGTGTAACTCCTTCCTAGCTTATAATTAGCTCAAATAAAAATATAAAATAAAAGAAAATAATTTAAATATACCAATTATGGTTCCTTGATAATAATAATATCGTTTAAGAATGTTTCAGATGGATGGTTAGACAATAAACAAACTATGCTTTCATACTATTTGTTTTTAACGAAGACAATCTTTGTTTTAAAATCTATTATCAATTGTATTTTTCCTATCCCTGATTTTAAACACCGTGTTATGTTTCATGCATAAAGTTCTTTGCTTTGGAAAAATTTAATGTTGTTTTAAGACAATGTTGTTTTCTTTTTCAATAAATCCAGCGACTATTTTTTTTCACATAGTTGTTACCGTTTTTTGTTTTTCATCATTATATATCATTAATAAGGTTATGCTCTTAGTAAAATTTTATATGTACATCGAGAGATTGTCATTTTCACATTGTAACATTTTAAAAACTAACATGGCATTAAAAATACCAGTTTAAAGCTAAATTAAAAAAAAAAACAAAAACAAATCAACTACAGGAATACCACGTAGCATGATAATCCATTCCTTTCAACTACACATATTATGTTGAAGACTTGATTTTAATGTCAAAATGGATGAGTATTGGATTCGATAGAGAGGAAAGGGTTTGCACCTTGAGAGATTTGATCCCTCTCGGCGCTTGGTAGAGCCACCTTTAAGATGGATCTATGCTGGTTAGTTTCCAATCCATTGTGTTAGACATATAAGACCATAATCCCATTAATTATGGATCTTTCTTTTGTCAAATCACACTATAGTTATCGTGTAAGAATCTCACATAAGAATCTTCCATTTGCATTACTGTTGAATATTTGAGGGTGTGACTCCTGAGAAGGATGAGATTCTCTTGTAGACTCCTTGTTTAGGTAGACCAATGAGGGCGCAATTCTTCCAATTTTAGAATCGAACAGAAAAACAATGATTGATGGCGGTACACTCTAAGAAAGCGTAGCCCAGTTGTGGTTGCAAAAATAAGTTGCACATGTTTTCTCCCTTTTGATGAATTACGTGTGAGTCAAATGATGCTTTTTTTATATATACGTAAGTGTTGTGAGCATTACCATTTTTTTACATGATTAAAATTCTAACATTCTCATAGTTGTCATGTACATATGGTCATCGGTTTTGATTTTGGGTGGAGACAGTGCTAGCCTATTGTCCCAACTACCCAGCCTACAATAGGAACCCCTATTAATACAAATTACCCTTATATCTATATATCTATATATATATATTACAAAAAATAGAATTAATGAATTTTATAAAACGATATATATATAAATGTTTGAATTTTTTTTTATGGAGCCTCTTGGGACTTGAAATGTGGGGGAGGAGCCACCCTTTTCCTAAACCCAACTCATCACTTCCAAATTTCAATGGGACTGGGATTTGGAACAAACAATTATGCTAAACTTATGGCTTTGAAGCTTCTCCTATGTTTTGCAATTGAAAGAAATTGTAAAAAACTACAAGTATTTGGTGACTCTATGGTTGTAATAAATTGGATTGATAAAATTCAGAAGTGCAGAAACACCTCACTAGATGCACTATTTGAAGAAGTTAGCAGACTTCTTACAAATTTTGAATCTCTTTCACTCAAACATGTCTACAGGGAATGGAACATGGATGTAGACAGACTATCAAAGGAAAAAATAAACATGGAGTGGGGAACATGGAAGTTCACAGAGACAAAGGAGACAACGACCAATGAGTTCTATCATAGGCCATTCATGGATCTGCCACTAGGACAAGACAGTTTGTAGACATTTTTGCTGAACAATTCTAAACTCTAACAGTTTTTTTGGTTTCAAATAGGATCTCAGCTTACATCCATAGAAAAAGTAAACACTATTTATAGTTTTTTTGGCAGGAAGCTCCCTATGGGAGAAACAGTTGCACAGGACAGTTTTTTTTATTCAGCGTGGTTTCTTTTGTTGCGTATATGCACAAAAGAAGGAAATGCATCATATATGATGCGATATTTTGTTGTAATTCTGCTAACAAATGGAACAATACATACTTCTGTATGTAAATATTTCTTGATCAATATAAACAACTTTTTTTCTTTTGGAAAAAAAAATATAACAACGCTTGAATTAAAAGTGACATTCATAGAAGGCTAAACTTATGGTTTAATAGTTGAACTTATTGTTTGTCAATCAAGTTGTGATATTAAAAGCAAGCCCTATCAATTTAGGGTCTAACTTTATTCCTTGTGAGAACCAATCCCTTCAGACATATGTTGTGTAATATATACTACCAAGAAGAGGTAGTGATCCCACTTCTCTCCAATATTAAGCCATATAATTAAGGATTCATTTCAAAAGAAAAGATATTACTTATCAGAGCTAGGTTTTATTTTTGCAATGGTTTTAAAAGGATGAGGATTTCTCGATACAATATTAAGAGTTAAAAAGAGTTTAATATTAAACACGGTGCTTAATGTGTGAGAGTTGAGATCCACCTAATCTTAAGTTTGAAAGGTGCAAATTCCAATTAATTTTGGAATTTGTTAAAGAACTAAAACCATGTTTTGAATTCAAAACTAAGCCTTAATAGTTGAAAACCAAACACCAGGTATGGGAACCCAAGTTTTCCTTAATGGTTGTAATGGTTATTGATGTCTGGTCCAAACTGTTTACCTTATGGGGTTGGAGAAAGAAAGGGTTAATTCTCTAACACCATTGAAACCAAATACTATAAAATATAACTAGCTATGTAAGTGATGGATGCCTAATGTGTGAATGGAGAGATAATATTAGTCTCTTTGAACCAAAGGAGAGTACAAGGGATTTCGATAAAATAGAAACAATAGCCCTAGTGGATTCCTTTCTAGCTCACGGGTGGCCTCTCGACGGAAAGACTACACGCCGGACACAGAGCCAGTAGGTTGGGTGGAATGTTGCAGTCAAGTCTTCAGTCACCAAGTCATAATGATTCAAATAAGTATTCCTTCTATGTAATTCATATTGGTTAAGTTATGAAGATCCATTCTTGAATGTGTGAAGCTAATGAAGATTATTCATGTATTTCTCATATATATGTCCGTTATCTTAAAATGCCTAAGATAATGTAAGGTAATCATTTATTATTTATTGATTAGTATGCATGTGAGTATAGCTAGTTTTTCTTATAATTTATTACTAACCTTTATTGGGTTTTGCTTTAATGCTAATCAATGTATCATGGTTAGAAACTAACATTTCTTTTCACTTAAAAAATCCATCTTCTCTTGCTATTTATTTGAATCAAATAAAATAAATATATACATGTGATCTATCAAGCTATAGTGACATCTCTAAGATAGAGACGAGGAAGCCTTTAGTATCTCAAGATCCATACAAAAACTGACGATTGATCATACAATGAGTGTATGCTCTAGGATATACTTATCAACACACTTGTTTGTCTGCACAAAATAATCAAATCACAACCTACAGACTCCACGGTACACAAAGATAAAAGTAAACACCTCGAAAATGAAGGTATTTTGAAACCCCAAAAAGCCAAAATTAGTAAAATTGCTCAGGCCCATCCTAGACACAAACCCTTTAACAAATTATTGAAAGTAAAGGGTGCCTTCTCTATTATCCATGCCTTTTTTCGATAATCTATCAGCCTGCACATTAAATTCATGGTGTATATGATGAACCTTTAACTGAATAAAATGTGAATCCACCTCCTTAGTTCTACAGATCTAATGTGAAATATCTAGAGCACTCAATTTAGAAAGTCCTAGGCGCCAATTGATAATTTCCATCGAGTCCCAAAATACCTGGAGTATAGGGATGCCAATAATCCAAGCAAATTGTAATATACACCAGAAAGCAAGTAACTCATATTTTGTATTTGTTGCATTGCCACATCCCAACCACAGATGAAACTGATGATTATTATTTATCTGCAAAAGTGCCCCACAACTGCCTACTCCTCTTTGTATATCCCATCAAAATACTTGATAAAAAGACCATTAATAAATTGCAGTCCAGTCAAGCAGGGAGGCTTTATGATACTCTTATCTAGGTAAAATTATTTGAAAATCCCAACTACTTTCATGGCACACAAATGATAATCCGAAGGCTTATGTTTCAAAATCAAATTGTTCCACATAAGCCAGATGTGCCACCAAATGAATATCAGTAAGTAACATCTCAATACCAATCCTGCAAACATTGATCAATAGAACTCGTTCCCCAAGAAACATCGATATGCAACAAGTGTACAGTAATACGTCAAACCCGTTGACAAAAGAGGCACCAAGAGAATATGCGATCAACGGAATCAAAATCTCTTTTACAAAACTAGAAGACACCAAATCCTTTCCTACCTCGCTTCTGAATATTCTCCCATGTGATAATTTTGTTCTCCAAACATAGCAAGGAGAAACATTTCAAATTCAATGGGGCTTGCCATTTCCAGATAAGTGTCCTCCACTAGGCTTGACTACCCTCACAATGACTATGTGCCAAAATATCATATGCAATTTTTTATCGTCGGTTCCCCGAAGACCATAACAAGGTATCCTCCGTAGAACAGAGTTTGATACCAATGCAATCTAAAATCGAAATGTAGTTCTCCCATTCCAAGCCTCAGATTACTACAAGGCCCAAAATGAAGGACCAATACCAATGAGATCCAGAAGTAGTATGTCCACCAGAAGGGGATATATGTTGTAGTGTAGTAATGCCTCTAACAACCAAGTGAGACATGAGTTCTAGACTGAGTCTACCAAGACTATTGCATCCCACAATAGAATCCATCCCTGCAATAATAATATTAGACCCATAGCCAACCTTCCATACTAAGTGAGACTTAATCCAAGGTAGGACTTTCATAAAGCCCTGAAAAAATATGATGCCCCCCTCTATTATCAAGGAGGGTCTCTTATCTAGAGAGGAAGAGATCTACCGTTAAGATATTTAGTACAAATAACCCTTTGCTAAAGACCCTTACCAGTGATGGCCCTCCAACAACTTCTAAAAACCAGAGTAATGTTAAACCACTTAAGATGCTTGATATCCCATCCACCCATCTCTGTGGGGTTTGGACAAGCAGTCCCAAGCAGCCAAATGATAGTGAGAAGCCTCCGCATATCTAGAACACAGAAAAATGAAAAGATTCTTTCTAATGGAATGAATAATGGATTGTGGAATCGGTGCTAAGGAGACCCAGTAGACTGAAATGGCAGTCAGGATAGACTTAATCAATGTCAAACGACCACCAAGTGAGAAGTATTTGTAAGTCCAAATGTTAATGCGTCTGTCAATCCTTCTAACTAGTCATTGCCAGTTTTAAATTCTATAGTTATTTGGCTTTAAATAGTATCCAAGATATTTAAAGCCATCATCTAGTTGAACTCTTTTGAAAGGGAGAATGGGATCCAATTCCCCAGCCAAAACTTCATAAGAAAAACCGTGAAATGGTATAGTATTTTCTCAATTGACTTCCATCCTAGTGGAAAAATAAAATGTCTAAAAAATCCTTTGATATTCTTCCCAACCGGACACCTCCCCGAAACCAAATAATAGAACATCATCAACAAAAACAAATAGATGATATTTAATATTATATTAATACGCATATCATCAGTTTTTCCTAACCACCAATTTAGAAACTAACATAACTAAATATAACATGAAAAAAATGCTTATAATTTTATATTATTAAGAAGTTATCCCCACGCTCTTAACATAAGGATATTACAAGATAAATCATGTATTGAATAGTTAAACTTGATGTTATTATAAATCATGTATTTACTAGTTGAACTTAATGCTAGTAGTAGTGTTTGATTGTGTTACACCTAAATCTCGTAACCCTCAAGTTATGAGATAGGTATTCCCTTGTCTGCTCCAATACCTCAAAGTTTTACCTAGAGAAATGAAGGAAAAAATTACCCCCTTACAATTTTTCCTTGTTTTGAGCTGGTAACGCTCCTCTCCCATTGACAAAAAGTGTTACCTAAGTCAGAAATTCTCCTGATACATGAGAAAAGAGTGGTTCCACCGCTCTTGACCTTACTGCAAGAAGCATTACCCCCTTAACACTACCTGTGTGCTTCATTGAAGGAGTGGTGCTCTAGTTTTCAAGGCAAAAAGAGAAGCTTTGAGAGGATTCTCGAATATTTCCTATGTGGAGCCTCATCCCAATGGTTTAGGACCAGTTGGAGCTCGAGATCCTCCCTTTTAGGATCTTATCTCCTCCTCACCCATGAGATCCTAAACCATCTCTATCCTCCCATGCCTTTAAATATTGGCTCATCCCCCATGGGGAGAAGGAGGAAGAATTGTGTTGCATTCCCACACTCTGCCAAAATAATTCTTGAGCTATTGGAGGATAGGCGAAGTTAGAGGCAAGGAGCCATTGGAAGGAAATATCAATACCAAGGCATAAAGCTTGTAGTCTCTCCAATCATTTCTAATAAAAAATGTCTTTGATTTCCCATATTGATTGTATCATGTGTATATATTTCTTGATTCCTTGGTCACGAGCATAGATCTAGATGATTATATTGTATGCTATCATGTTTCTCTTGTTGTTTTCCATCTTTTACAGGTTCTTCTGTGAGGATAGTGAGGACAACCTTTGAGAGAAGTATCATGGAATTTCATTCAAGTGATTAACCAAATCTAGGGGAAGTTTAACATTTGGTGTTTGTGTTTTGTTCTAGATCTGAACCATTCAGACTAGGGAACCAGCTCCTCTCCGCAGGAGGTGCGTATTTCTGGATAACAAAATTGGCGACTCCACTAGGGATCTACTTCGAATTCTGAATCTTTGGTAAGTTGAAACCTCCACCTTCATTTTCAATTTCTAGATTTACTTTTCTAATTCATAGATTTGTAGATCTGATTTGAATTTGATTGATTTGCCTCTATATACCTTTGGATCTTCATATTTTTGGTTCACTGGGTTTTCTGGTNCTTACTTTTTTTTTTTTTTAGTTTTCAAATCATTATCTTGGCCATCGCGCCTGGGCTGTATTATAAGTGCAGTTATGGAGCTTCCACCACCTTTTCTCTGTTAGAATAAAGCGGTGCCACCGCCCTTTTTCAGTGTGAAAGAATCAGTGCTAGAACTTGTAACGCCCTGGTGTGAACCTTTAGGAAGTGGTGCCACTGCTCTGTTTTTTTGTACGAGAAGCGATGCTCAGGCTGGTAATGCCCTGTTCAACACTTGTAGAAGCGGTGCCAAGTATTCTTCTTAGCCTTATTTGGTGTTTGATTCTTAAATGCTTGTTTTTATATTTGAGATTCATGCTTCATATAGTTACATATATTTTTTGAACTATGCAATTCATTTTTGAATAGAAAACTCAATCAAAAATTAAAAAAAATTATAAAAGAAACGAGCCAATTTTTTTTATTGATATCATAGGTCTTTTCAAGAATTATGATTGATGTTGATATTTAAAGCTTCATACTTGGCTTTGAATAAAACTTGGTTTTGTTAGATCTCTGATTTCTGTCTTCGTTCACAGAACAAGAAAAAATTCATTTCAGTTTTCTTCATTTGTTATACATGATTTTTGTGTGTTTTTCCTTCTTTCATAAATTGTGGAAAAGTCCATATGAAAGTTATTGTATAATTTTGTGATTAGTTTATTCTCACTTAAGTTGAAAAATATGAATACTTTTGTACAAATTTGTTTTTTGACCTAGGTCTGTTAGCTTTTCTTCTTAGGATAAGTTTTCACCTTAAGACCTTTTAGCCTTAAATGTTTATTGCTCCTTTTTCCTAAAGGTTTCGACTGTTTGGATTTCATTTATTAATGTTATAGGTTTTTATAAATATTTAGTTTTTAGCCTAAGCTCCTATAGAATAATTAAAATATTTTCATTTAATAAAAAATTTCCTATGTTTAACATAAGGTGACAGCGCATGTCATTATTCAAATGCATGCGTGTTGCTAGCTTGTCAAGGTTAAGTTTATGTGCAAGGTTATCAAGTAATCAAGCAGTTGGTCAGTTTCTGGGGATTGTTCCTGTTAGAGAACTGACAGTTGGTGGTTACTCACACCTGAAGGAACACTCGTACCACTCCACATTCTGAAATCAATGCTCTATGCCCTATAAATTTGGTATGAATCGGTGATTTCCAAAGAAAGAGGGAAACGTTGTTGCAGAAGAAACCATGGCCATGATATGGATTTTTCAAAGGAGAATATCAATTCATACACATGAGTACGAAATTTCAGTGAGCCAAAATAAATCTGGAATTGAAGAATTTAGTTATGATCATAGAATGGAGATTTAGCAGCGACAGGCTGAAGCAACCATCTTTCCTCCAAAAATGTGATGTTATTGCTCTGAATAATCGATTCGATTCAATGGAATGTGAATATTTTTCATTGGAATCTGAAACTGACATGACATCTATTTTGTACTATTGGGGATGTCATTAATGAGTTGAGAACAAAGGTTGAGTTGTCGAACCCTACTACAAAAATTCGATTGCTTGAGGTCTTTTATCACAAAATTTACAAGATTTTTCCACTAAATGAAAAGATTGAGAACATAAATAATCAGTATTGGACATTGCGAGCGGAGGAGATCCCAAAAGAGGAGAAGAATCTAGGTTCTCATGATCGCTTAATCCATGTTTACCATTTTACAAGAGATTCAACCCAGAATCAAATGGTCAAAAATTTTGGAGAGCCTTTCTTTTTGGTTATTAGGGAAGATGAAACTTTATCAGATGTTAAAGAAAGAATCCAGAAGAAGTTGCAGGTTCCTGATGAAGAATTTTCCAAATGAAAGTTTACATTCCTCTCGTTGGAGCGCCCATAGTACCTTCAGGATATAGATGTTATTTCAAGTCACTTTCAGCGGAGAGATGTTTATGGAGCTTGGGAGCCATATCTTGGACTAGAGCATTCAGATAGTGCACCCAAACAGTCTCACCAAACCAATCAGAATCGTCACACTACCAAGTGAAATCATCATTGTCTATGTAAGGAATGCATTTATATGCACTATGACAAAATATATCAATGACAAACACACACATATATTGGAAGGACTTCTAATACTACTAGATAATAGGGAGTGTGTTGACTGTAAAAGAAAAGGACCAAGGTGGGCAAGTGTAAACCTGGGTATCTTTGTGTGCATCCAGTGTTCAGGAATACACCAGAGCCTTGGTGTACTTATTTCAAAGGTTTTTCCACATTAGACACATGGCTTCCAAAGCAAGTCAGATTCATTCAAAGCAGGGGAAAAGCCAAGTGCAACTAGTATCTGGAAAAAAATCTTTTTCACCCCCAAGATCACCACCATTAGGGCCTAGACAGTCTTTGAGGCCTCTTCTAGCACTACAGGAAAAAATTGCAAGAGTTTGCATCAAGTGGGTATTGTGCATTTTGCACTTCAGTGTGATTCATTGAGATTAATTTTTAGCTGGCGGAATGATGTATTCGTGGTTGCGCAACCTAGAGGATTAGCATATGCCTTCTTACATAGTGTTAGGGAAAATATGTGGCTGGGTATTAGACATCAGCTCAAGAAAAGTTCTGCTTTGCCAAAAATTTCCCCCATTTCTGATTTGGTTGCTCGATATCATCGCTTTCAGCTTGATGGTGTTCTCCATCAATTCATTGGATGACAAACTCAGGTCATGGCTGATGACCAAGAAATAGGAGCATACATGTTCCAAATAGCACTACCAGCAATTTATCTGACACCTGAGGATGTACGATGGATGGTTGGTGTGTGGAGAGAGAGAATTATTGTATGTATAGGGAAGTATCATCCATCTGCATCTTTAGTGAAGGTTTTCTTAGATTCAAGAGCAAAAGCCTTATGTGGATCCTCTAGATTTACAATAGAATGGTGCTCTGGATGGTGGAGCCGACTTCAGCAAATAGAGATGCTTGAGATGAAACAGAGCAAGGGTTATTTCCTTGATGAGCAACAAAAAGTAAAACCATAGACAAATTTTTTATTGAAAAATACTCTTGCTAATATTGAAACTGGAGTAACAGTGGAATCCAATAAAGAACTGGAAACAACATCTATTAAAACTACTTTACTCGATGGGAAGTATTCAATGGATTGATGGTTGGCTGTGCTAGTAGAAGCAGCTAGAAGGTTTTGATTTGATGATTCAGTTCAATTATAAGAGACACATGTCATAATCAAGTTGTTTTAGACTTTAATTTTAGTTAGCTTGAAATTGCCTATTTTGGTAAAATTCGATGCTAGGAAAGTGGATCTAGAAAAAAACTGTTTTGGGTTTCTTTTCCTCTATATTGTAAAGCTCTGCTAAAGAAGGGAGACACATGGGAGTCGGAGATGCTTGAAGCTTGTATAGTCCTGCATATACTTTATTTGTGTAAGCATTTCTTTGCTTTATGAAAGACTTAATATATCTATTTGGAGCTAGGTTTTGAACTGATATTGTGTGAATGTTTCTCTGGTTCTATTTGAACCCTTATTTACATTGTTGGTCATATTGATGTTTTCAGTGTAGCTGCTATGTTTGTGAGTGAATGTTTATGCTTATATGATATTTGAAATTTTATTTCAACTACCTATACTATATACATATGTTGTCATGATAAACTGTTTGTTTATCATTTGTATTTGTGTATTTTGAAGCCTATCTCATGGACTTAAAGTAATATTGTCTTTCATCCTGCAGAATCTTATTCTTATACTTGTATCTTCTGAATTTTTCAGATTATAGTCTCACTGCATATTGTCTTCATTTTTGCCTGGTTTTCCATTGTTATCCTAAAAACCTAAAAACATTCATTTATTTATTGAGGTTCCTGAACACTGCTGACCTCGTAGTCTAGGTATAAAACTTTAGGGAGAACATCTTATGGCGACCATACTGGGGAAGGAAGCATACAAGTTCTTCCCTGGTTTGACAATGATAAGATCCAGTCTTTGATGGTGAACAAGGGCTAGTTGCACGCATTAGACTACATTCTTTCAACGGACGACTCCATGATTAGAAGGCTCCACTGGAGGAAGGGACCCATTGATAAAAAAGAGATGAAGAGGCTAAATGGAAATACTAGGTATCAACTTGCTTGTTTCCTCTATGAACTTTTTCTTTTATTCATCAACTCACTTCTTCTTTTCCCTTCACACATTAAGAGGATCATCTTATGTTTTGTTTATTCGGATGATCATCAACCTACTTTTGTACATTCATCTTTAAAAGAAAAAAAATTGCAGCTTCCTTATGTTATTGATGTTGATTTTATATCTTCACCCCAGCCTGCTTATAAGGATGAGCTTTGTATTCAAATGCTTTCTGAGTTTGATCAGCCATGTAACCTCGAAGAAATTGAAACCAATTCAAAACCTTTTTAGATTTAATCACCTTATGCCATTAATAGTGAACCTTACCATCAACCTGTTAATTCTCATATTCAGACTACTACTTTTCAAGCTCAAATCATAAATAAGTTGTTTAAACCTTTGAGGCTTCCATATCACCTTAATTCTTATCCTCCTGATTTCTTTGAGTATCTTCCCTAGTTTTCTAGAGAAGATCATGTTTCAGCTGAAAAGCATTTGGAATCTTTTCACAATTTTATTGATAATTTTGACATGGTACATGAGGATGTTGTTTTAAGGATCTTTTCCAAATCGTTGGCGGGGGATGCTTCTTTGTGGTTTAAAAATCTAGAAGCTAGTTCTATTGGTTCATGGACTGATTTATATAATACTTTTTCAAGATCTTGGGGAGAGAATAGGTCGTTTGATCATTTTATTTGTTGAATACCTTTTTTATGAGTAAATATTTATCGGTAATATTATGAGTAAAGATTGCTCCGTAATATGCCTAGATTAAAACTTAGTGGTAGGGTTCGATGATGACTTGGAACACAGATTTTGTATGAATACCTTCTTTTATTTCTAAAATACCTTTTTTTAATTTGTTAATCTTTCGAAGCTTCACAAATTATATTTATCAAACTTTTAAAACTTTATAAATGATGTTACCTCACTGATTTTTGCACTTTGAAGAGAGGAAAGGAAGAATCTTTGGTTGTATTCAACGGAAGGTTTTATAGTGTTTACCATAGTATGCCCTTGGAGATCAGGTCCATCAAGATTGCTGCCATGGTATATTATGTTATGGCTCAGCATTCAGATCTTGTTCTTTTCCTATTAGAAAGGAAATCATCATCTTTAAGATAGTTGTTTGAAGATGCTAAAGGAGTGGAGGAGAACATTCGTGCTTCCAAAAGTATTCAATATCCATTTTATTGTGAAGATCTACATGGGGGGGAGCAGGAAGACAGTCAGTATGTTTTAGATTCTGAGCAGGAAGACAGTAAGTATAAATCAGATCTAGAACAGCAACAAGGATGTAAGTATATTTCAGAGTTAGATAAGAGTTCTGTAGCATTTGCATATTATTATATGAATAGGTATGCATATCAAGTTTGTAATCAGTTTTCAAACCATGTTGGTTATACAATAGCCAATGATTGCTTGGATAATTACACCTTTTTAGCTGATCATAATCAGTGTGTTTCAAACACTACTTTATCATTATCTTATGATCATTTTTATGAAGAGGAAGCTGTTGCTCCTCAGCACCTTAATGTTGATATAGGAACTCAGTTCACATTCTTGACTTATGATGAGTTTAGGGAACATAAAAAGGAATATTATTTACAAGCAAATAATGAAGTTGAAAATATCTATATCAATCATATGCATGAAGAAACATTTCAACGGAACTCAGAATTTGAGGTCTTTGATCGTAACAAAACAAGTGATGTTCATGGGTTATTGAATGAAACATAAATTGTAGATTAGCCGTATGGTCTTCTATATCAGCTAAAAATTTGTCATGTTTTTCATGGCCCAGTGGCTATTTACATGGACTCATAGTTTTCAAAAGGTTTCAGCCTTCTAGAATTTGAAATCAAAGTAGAACATGCTTTGCAAATTAAATTCCTGCTTCAAATGATAAACTCTTATTTGATTTCTATCTACCTACAAGAAGTTGTTACAATCGGTTGGATGCTATCATGGATTCCCTAGAAGTATGATTACACATGATTGGGTTGTTTCTACCGATTAGAATTACGATTAATCAGGATAATAAGCTCTCCAGACGAGCATCTAGATTCTTTTCAATGTGTTGGATTGCAGCAGTATGATGTTATTTTAGAGGTGTGTGCTCAGAGAAAGTTTCAGAGTTTTGGGTATAAGACTCCATAGCCCAATGGATCAGTAAATTGTTAATAGAAAATAAGGCACTTGGTCTTCAGTTCTTGGCAAATCGCAGGGAAATGTCATCCCCCAGTTGGAGCCAGTGTTTTACCTAGGTCTGTTAGCTTTTCTTCTTAGCATAAGTTTTCACCTTAAGAGCTTTTAGCCTTGAATGTTTATTGTTCTTTTTTCCTAAAGGTTTGGACTGTTTGGATTTCATTTATTAATGTTATAGGTTTTTATAAATATTTAGTTTTTAGCCTAAGCTCCTATAGAATAATTAAAATCTTTTCATTTAATAAAAATTTTCCTACGTTTAACATAAGCTGACAACGCATGTCATTATTCAAATGCATGCATGTTGCTAGCTTGCCAAGGTTAAGTTTATGTGCAAGGTTATCAAGTAATCAAGCAGTCGATCAGTTTCTAGGGATTGTTCCTGTTAGACAGCTGACAGTTGGTGGTTACTCACACCTGGAGGAACACCTCGTACCACTCCACATTCTGAAATCAATGCTCTGTACCCTATCAATTTGGTATGAATCGGTGATTTCCAAAGAAAGAGGGAAATGCTACTGCAGAAGAAACCATGGCCATGATATAGATTTTTCAAAGGAGAAGATAAATTTGTACACATGAGTACGACATTTCAGCGAGCCAAAATAAATCCGGCATTGAAGAATTTAGTTATGATCATAGAATGGAGATTGAGCATCGACAGGCTGAAGCAACCATCTTTCCTCCAAAAATGTGATGTTATTGCTTTGAATAATGGATTCGATTCAATGGAATGTGAATGTTTTTCATTGGAATATGAAGCTAACATGACATATATTTTGTACTGTTGGGGATTTCATTAATGAGATGAGAACAAAGGTTGAGTTGTCAAACCCTATTGCAGAAATTCGATTGCTTGAGGTCTTTTATCACAAAATTTTGAGGAAGTTTTCCACTAAATGAAAATATTGAGAACATAAATAATCAGTATTGGACATTGCGAGTGGAGGAGATCCCAGAAGAGGAGAAGAACCTAGGTTCTCATGACTGTTTAATCCATGTTTACCATTTTACAAGAGATTCAACCCAGAATCAAATGGTCAAAAATTTTGGAGAACCTTTCTTTTTGGTTATTCGGGAAGGTGAAACTTTATCAGATGTTAAAGAAAGAATCCATAATAAGTTGCAGGTTCCTGATGAATAATTTTACAAATGGAAGTTTTCATTCCTCTCGTTGGGGTGCACAGAGTACCTTCAGGATATAGATGTTATTTCAAGTCGCTTTCAGTGGAGAGATGTTTATGGAGCTTGGGAGCAATACCTTGGACTGGAGCATTCAAATAGTGCACCCAAACGGTCTCACCAAACCAATCAGAATCATCACACTACCAAGTGAAATCATCGTTGTCTATGTAAGGAATGCATTTATATGCACTGTGACAAAAGAGCTCAATGACAAACACACACGGATATTGGAAGGCCTTCTAAGACTACCAGACAATAGGGAGTGTGCTGCCTATAAAAGCAAAGGACCAAGGTGGGAAAGTGTAAACCTGGGTATCTTCATGTGCATCCAATGTTCAGGAATACACCAGAGCCTTGGTGTACTTATTTCAAAGGTTTTTCCACATTAGACACATGGATTCCGAAGCAAGTTAGCTTCATTCAAAGCAAGGGAAAATCTAAGTGCAACTGGTATCTAGAAAAAAATCTTTTTCACCCTCAAGATCACCACCATTAGGGCCTAGACAGTCTTCAGGACCTCTTATAGCACTATAAGAAAAAATTGCAAGAGTTCGCATCAAGTGGGTATCGTGCATTTTGATCTTCGGTGTGATTCATTGAGATTAATTTTTAGCTGGCAGAATGATGTATTCATGGTTGTGCAACCTGGAGGATTAGCAGATGCCTTCTTACAGAGTGTTAGGGAAAATATGTGGCTGGGTGTTAGACATCAGCTCAAGAAAAGTTCTGTTTTGCCAAAAAATTCCACCATTTCTGATTTGGTTGCTCGATATCCTCACTTTCAGCTTGATGGTGTTCTCCACCGATTCATTGGATGACAAACTCAGGTCATGGCTGATGACCAAGAAATAGGAGCATACATGTTCCATATAGCGCTACCAGTGATTCATCTGACACCTGAGGATGTACGGTGGATGGTTAGTGTGTGGCAAGAGAGAATTATTGTATGTACAGGGAAGTATGGTCCATCTGCAACTTTAGTGAAGGTTTTCTTAGATTCAAGAGCAAAAGCCTTCCGTGGATCCTCCAGATTTGCAACAAATGGTGCTCTGGATGGTGGAGCCAACTTCAGCAGATAGAGATGCTTGAGATGAAACAGAGCAATGGTTATTTCCTTGATGAGCAACAAAAAGTAAAACCGCAGACAAAAATTTTATTGAAAAATACTCTTGCTAATCTTGAAACTGGAGTAACAGTGGAATCCAATAAAGAACTGGAAACAACATCTATTAAAACTACTTTACTCGATGGGAAGTCTTCAATGGATTTATGACTAGTTGTGCTAGCATAAGTGACCAGAAGGTTTTGATTTGATGATTCAGTTTAGTTAGAAGAGACACCTGTCATAATCAAGTTGTTTTAGACTTTAATTTTAGTTAGCTTGAAATTCCCTATTTTGGTAAAATTCGATGCTAGGAAAGTGGATCTAGAAAAAAATTGTTTTGGGTTTCTTTTCCTATATATTGTAAAGCTCTGCTAAAGAAGGGAGACACATGGGAGTCGGAGATGCTTGAAGCTTGTACAATCCTGCATATACATTATTTGTGTAAGCATTTCTTTGCTTTATGAAAGACTTAATATATCTATTTGGAGCTAGGTTTTGAACTGATATTGTGTGAATGTTTCTCTGGTTCTATTTGAACCCTTATTTACATTGTTGGTGATATTGATGTTTTCAATGTAGCTGCTATGTTTGTGAGTGAATGTCTATGCTCATATGATATTTGAAATGTTATTTCAACTGCCTATACTATATACATATGCTGTCATGATAAATTGTTTGTTTATTATTTGTATTTGTGTATTTTGAAGCCTATCTCCTAGACTTAAAGTAATATTGTCTTTCATCCTGCAGAATCTTATTCTTATACTTGTATCTTCTGAAGTTTTCAGATTATAGTCTCACTGTATATTGTCTTCATTTTTGTCTGGTTTTCCATTGTTATCCTAAAAACCTAAAAACATTCATTTATTTATTGAGGTGCCTGACCACTGTTAACCCCGTAGTCTAAGTAGCAGACTTTAGGGAAAACAGTTGTAATTATCTTTTCTTTCTTTTTATTGGAGATATCACTTCTTTTTCGTTCAAAAAGAATATTTTGTTTGTTTTAGTTAGGAACGGACCATAAAGCAATTGGAGGGAAAACTATATGTATTGATGTTATTTTGGTCCAAGGTCCTTTAGATTTCAATATGCTCCTTGGACGTGATTATGTTTATGCCATGAAGGCATTAGTATCCACACTCTTTAGAGTTATGCATTTTCCCCATGATGGGAAGATTGTGACCATTGATCAGCTTTCCTTTGTTACACCTGACCATCCCATCATTCCTAGTAATCAGACTTCCTTGAATGTCCCGCATGTTCTTGTGATTCCTTCCCCTTCTTCTAGTTAGCTTCTTCCCATCATAGGTAAAATCGAAGGCATGGCTCCAACCTCTGGACATCATACTGGAGTTGAGTTGCTAGCTTTTTATGTAAAGGGAGCAACTTACCAACCTCTAAATATCATGTTGGGTAAGAGCAAATTTGTGAGCATAGTTATTTTTCTATGTCAAGCTCGTTAAAAAATGAAACAAGTTAGTGAGCATAGTTCCCTTTTTCTGTGTCAAGCTCATTAAAAAATAAAACCACTCCTCAAGCATAGTTTACCTTTTGGTTTCAAGCTTGCATAAAAATGAAACCATTCCTGAGCATAGTTCATTTTCTATTTCAAGCTCGTTAAAAAATGAAGTAGGATTCCTTAAGCAAAGTTTACCTTTTGGTTTCAAGCTTGCATAAAAATGAAACCATGTTTTGAGCATAGTTCATTCTCCGTTACGAGCTCGTTAAAAAATGAAGCAAATACTCTAAGCATTCTTCCAACTGATCTTCGAGCTCGTTAAAAACAGTAAGATGTTGTTGATATTACTTTTCATTTTCTGTGCTCTAGTTAAAACATGAAAACTGGTTTAAGCTTACTTTATCACTTTTTCGTGCTCTGGATTCAAACATGAAAAAGGTCCGAGCGCCTTTTATACCTTCGGTGTGCTCGTTAAAACTTAGTGAAGAGGTATCAAGTGTAATCAACTGTTTTTCAGACTCGTTAAAATTGGATTTTGAAAAAAGAACCTTAATGGAGTCTTTTTTAAGCTCTTTTCGGACTATTAAAATGTGAAAAGATTGTCGAGTGATGTAACACCCTAGTTTTGACCCCGTTTGCATTAAATGTATATGATGTATATATTGAAATTAATCGTGGTGTGGATCAAAAGGAAAAAGCCCCACCATCAATTTAGCATTTAATGTTTCGGCGATTAAAATCGTTGCCGATGGTATTTTGTGCTAGTCGGCACATTATAATTTTAAATCATCATGTAAATATGCATTTTAATTAAAATACCCACAACCAGCTATGTCAATGCAACAAATAAAGAGATGGGGGCATGATTTCCTAAGGATAAGGGGGGGGATATTTAACCTTTGGGGCCAATGGGGAAAAGCCAAATGTCAATGGGAGAACCCATCAAACAGTCAACTACCTTTCTTGTCTCATTCACCCAATATTTAAGTCTGCCAGAAATTGGTTGAAGTAGTTATTGCATGGGGATGGGAAGAGTATGGGTAGGAAATTCGAATTTGGGGAAAATCATTTTTGACTTTTCGGGCAAGTAAACACCCAAAATGCATGCCCATTTGGTCATACACCCACATTTTCCATTTTTCCTCACCATTCTCCTTCACGTGGGATTCCTTCATGCAGCTGAAGCTTCTTGTGTGTTTATCCTTCAACTTCGGAGTCATTTTCCTGCATTTTCATGGATTCTTAATGGTTGGGAACCGTTTTTACCTTGCTGAGTGGCCAAGAAGCTAGATTCACGTTTTGGGGGTTTATAGCAGTCGTTTGGGCTCCCGTATTGCCATAGTTGCCTTCAGAAATCAGAAATATGATTTGGGTTTCCTTACCCACGATTTCTGTTGCATTTCTCCACCGTTTGCTAAGCTAAAAATAGATTTTGGCTCTTGGGGCTATTTTACCCACTTACCATTTCTGATTTTAGCTTCCAGGACGTTTTTGTCCATGCCTAGCACTGTAATTATTGTGTATTGAATTCGTTTATGGCCACATTAGGGCCAAAACGTCCCAGGGATGCGAATTGTTGTTAGGGGGTTGTTTCCACCCACCGTAGCAATTCATTTTGTTTCCAAACTATTTTCCTCAACCCAGAAATTGTGTAATTGTTGTGTATGCATTTGTGCTTTGGTTTGAGTTGTTATGCTCCTTGATTTGGTATGAATCCAGTTAGGAGTGGAAGAGGTAAGTTGCTTGATAAATCTAGTGCATGAGGAACCTCATTGAGAGATCTTGAGGGCTGATTATTCCTTACTGCACATCTTGAATAACACTGGAAGGGAATGCATAGCATGAGGGACTGTACAATAGAGAAGGGGATGATTCCTTTTGTTGGGTGTGTACCTGTTGGAAAAGCCAAGTCAGATCTTGTGTAGGTGTCCATGGCTCTATAGTGGAGCTCACTAGCTTAGCAAACAAGCCTTTCCATCCCCTTAGCAGTCTGATAAACCAAAACATAACTTTGGCTTGACTAAGTTTTAACATATCTTTGGCTATGTGTGAGCTTGCTGGTGTTCCTTATTTCTTATGGAAATCATGCCCAGCTCGAGGGTGGCAGTGCTGCTGAAAGATTGATGAGCACACTGGCCTATGGTTGGGTGGAACGTTGTAGTGACATAGCTGGTTGCGGACGAGCTTTTTCATAAGATAAGTATTCTTGTGTTTAAATCTCTGCATTTACATTTGATAATGAATTACAATGAACATGTGAAAGAATGGAATGGATTTGCTTCCGCTGTGTGTTAAACATTTATGCATCTGTGCATGTTATTACTTCAATGCATTTCATTTTATGTTCATGGGGCTAGTTGCCCGGATTAGATAGCATCAATTGTCGCATCCTCTCTTCGGTAGAGGGATGGGGATGTGACAAGTGAACTTGTCTTCTTCACGCTCGTAAAAGGACCTGAAGAGTCATCTTCCTGGTGATAGTTTACCCCTTTTTCGAACCAGGGGGCACTACTTACGAAAAAGGTACACTCCAGCCAATCATGACTGGAAGAGTTCTCTAAGGTATTATTTTATACTTTTTCGAGCCTCGGAGACTAAATTTACCTAAAAGTCCATTATGGAGTCTTCTTTCGTCTTCGTTCAGACTCTCTAAACGTGAACGATACCGAGTTAACTTTCGATGGACTCGTTAAATTAAACACTGAGAGACCCTCTTTTGGGAACGAACCCCTCCTTTCTCAGGTTCGTGAAACATATGAGAATGACCTTCTCTTCAGACGAGCGAAGTGTTTGTTACCCTCTTTGAACTCGTAAAAACGAAAAGAGGCACTCATCAATCATGATGGGAAATTAAGGGAAAGGGAATACTATACCTTGTTCTTTCAAAGTATTATGTCTATAGTTTCCCTCTAGCCATCATACTTTGGGGGTCATTCTTTTACACCTAAATCTCCTCACCCTGATGTTATGAGATAGGTATTCCCTTGTCTGCTCCAATCCCTCAAAGTCTTCCCTAGAGAAATGAAGGAACAAATTACCCCCTTACCATTTTTCCTTGTTTTGAGCTGGTAACGCTCCTCTCCCATTGACAAAAAATGTTACCTAAGTTAGCAATGCTCCTGATACATGAGCAAAGAGTGGTGCCACCGCTCCTGACCTTACTACAAGAAGCGTTACTCCCTTAACACCGCTTGTGTGCTTCATTGAAGGAGCGGTGCTTGAGTTTTCAAGGAAAAAAGAGAAGCTTCGAGAGGATTCTCGAAGCTTGCCTATGTGGAGCCTCATCCCTATGGTTTAGGACTAGCTGGAGCTTGAGATCCTCCCTTTTAGGATCTTATGTCCACCTCACCCATGAGATCCTCAACCATCCCTATCCTCCCATGCCTTTAAATACTGGCTCATCCCCCATGGGGAGAAGGAGGAAGAATTCTGTTGCATACCCACACTCTGCCAAAATAATTCTTGAGCTATTGGAGGAAAGGTGAAGTTAGAGGCAAGGAGCCATTGGAAGGAACTCTCAACACCAAGGCATAAAGGTTGTAGTCTCTCTAATCATTTCTAATAAAAAATGTCTTTTCTTTCCCATATTTACTATATCATGTGTATATATTGCTTGATTCCTTGGTCACGAGCATAGATCTAGTTGATTATATTGTAACCTATCATGTTTCTCTTGTTGTTTTCCATCTTTTACATATTCTTCTGCGAAGATAGTGAGGACAACCTTTGAGAGAAGTATCATGGCATTTCATTCTAGTGATTAACCAGGTCTAGGAGAAGTTTAACATTTGGTGTTTGTGTTTTGTTCTAGATCTGAACCATTCAAACTATGGAACCAACTTCTATCCACAAGAGATGTGTATTTATGGCTAACAGATTGTCTAGATTCAATGGTACAATGTAGGCCCACAAACATGATGTGGAGTATAATATACTTAGTGATATAAAATAATTACACTATGAGGTATGTTAGCACCATAAAGATATTTATAAAGTGAGACAAACATCTTTATGTGTAAGTTTAATGTAATGGTTTCGAGTAAGAGAATGATGAACACCAAGTATATAACTCTAAAAGGTTTAGATAAAGCAAATAATATATGAATTTAGGGTTTGGAATTATGATTATAAAGTATTTATTAAGACTAACGCAATGGGTGGTTGAGAGGATGTTTAATAAGTGGTTGAGATAAGGTTTAATAAGGAAAAAAAAAAATTATACCGCATGCCCCGAAAATCTATCAACGATATTACATTTTCTATAGTCAAGGTCTTCTTCCAAACCCTTCTTCGTAAAAATAGACTTTTAATTATATGTGAAAATAATTAATTAGATTTATATTTTGGTTTTTTATATGAAAACAAAATTGAAATTTTAAAAAACTTGGATTTTTTTTAATTACTATTGTTGTGATGTGATATATTTTCTAATGCTTTTATATTAAGTAAGGAACTTTTGTGTTGTTTTGATATGATCTATTTTCTAAAGCTTTTATATTAAGCAACGAACTTTTGTGTTTTGCAGGTAATTATAATATATAAATAAATAATTTTAAATTATATTGTTTTTTTGGGGTTTTGTAAATCCAAAAGTAGGGACTAAACGTTGTTAAATTTTTGTGATTATTATGTTTTGAAGTTGTATTTCTTGAGTATATGTTGTTGTTTTTTTTATGGTTTTATTTATCATAATTTAGTAAGTGTGTATTTTTGTTATAATAAGTAAGGTTAATGTAGTTAATTTTTGTTAGCTCATTTGGTTAAGGTGTGGGTTTTGTTTTGCAAGGAGACCCAAGTTCAATGCCCTTAGGGGTGACTTAGTTGAGAGGAGACATAAAAAAAATCCAGCCATGTTAATGATTGTTGTGGCCTAGGCTGGATGCTTTCCCTGGGTGATTTCGATGGCTTAGATGCCCCTGTGTTGTAGTTTCTTATCCAATCGTTGAAGTGCATTGGCCTCGAGTGACGAATACTTCTAACAAAAATAAAGCAAGGTTAATGTACAACACTCAAATCAAAATATTTTGGCTCAAAAGTTGTGAGTGGTAGTATTTGTTCTACCAAAGTTCCCTCGGTTTTCAACTTGGCCTTAATGGTAATCACAAGAAGAAACACATTAGCAACCTGACAAGGTCAAACATGTCATTAGGGACACCTAAGCCTTGGTGAAGGTAATAACAACACCCACTTTCTTTGACCGCCTAAGTCCCCATTTACATTTCTTTGAATATTTTGGATAATCATTTTTTACATATAGAGAGCTATGAACCACAACTCAACATTAATAAATTACAAACCCACTTTAACATGAGGGTGAATATGAATCTTGCACCCTTTTCCAAGCAAGAACATTGACTTTATCAAATCGATGTGAAGTAATTCTTATTTTATTTAGTATAGTAAATATCAATGTCAATCATTATACATTGTAATCAAGATTCTATTGAGAACGAGATGCAATATATCGTTAATAGATCAATTAAACAAATAAATGCAACGAAAAGCAATTTATAATATATCGTTCATAGATCAATTAAACAAATAAATACAATGAAAAGCAATTTATATTAATTAATTGAGCTGAAAAACTTTTTACAATTACAATAGCTAAAATGATGGTAGTTATCTCTAAGAAAATGTGTGTTTATTATGGTAATTCATAAAGGACCCATAACAAGAGGTTGAAACTACATTTTATTATAATGTCAAAACATTGAGAGGAAAGAAAAAACTAGAATATAATAATTATCTCTAAAAAGAGAGCCTTGTTAAGACCATAGTTTTTGGCTCATTACTCTAATTGAGGTCTTGTTTAGCTCATTGGAAAGAGGATTTACAAACTAGTCCAAGTGCTCTTCTTTAGGTGTTAGAATCTTGAAAAATACAGAGTAATGTAATATATGGAGTCCATACATTATTACTTGCATGTTCCTACCCACTGTAGGTATTGCAATGTGTGCAAGTTTTAAACCCATAAAGTGAAAAAATGCGTACAAATTCTGAAGAAAAAACAAAAAAATAAATAATGGTACACACATAGTATACAGAGATTTAACTTGGAAACCCTGAATCAAGAAAACCAATAAACTTAGAGTTGCACCTCTCTCTTTCTCATTATATTCATTTATCCATTCACAGTACAATATATAGGTATTATGCATCATCCAAAACCCTAATATGTTAACCTAGACCAGATTCAAATCCCAACCCCTTAACTAGAATTAATTTAAACATTTAGTCAAAAGACACAAAAACAACCCCCCAAAAAAATCAGGGCACTACCCCAAACACCGCAACTGGAGGCTAACACCCCTTGTAGATATCTACTACATGGAGGTTTCTTTGAAACCTTAACATATAGGTCCTAGGTGCCCCCCCTCCCCCTACTAAGCCCAACGCATACAAAAAGAGGGACTTCAATATTAAAAAGGATATGACTTTGGTGCAACCCATAGGTAAACAATATAACACATACCGAACATTCTCCCACTCGTTGTCTTCTTTGCAAAATTGTGGGTCGTGTATTGATAAGGTCACAAGTTTAGGGAAACATTGCCCATAGATTCTCTACACCAAAATAACTTCTCAGTACTAATAGACTTAATCATTAAGTCTGCAATATTCTTCAAGGTGAAAACCTTCTCTAGCAATACCTTGTTTCCTTCAACCATATCTCTCACAAAGTGATATTACACATCAACATGCTTCATTTTAGAATGATAACCAATTTTCTTTGCCATAAGTATTGCACTTTGGCTATCGCAATTCCAACACTAAATAGTTTTACAAAGCCAATTCATGAACACAATATCTTCAACCATACAACTTCTTTATTTGCATGGGTGGCTACCATGTATTCAACTTGTGTAGTTGAGAGTGCAACTACAACCTGTTTCTTTCCCATCCAATTGACAGATCCTCCAAATAGGTTCAACACATAACCACTAATAGATCTTTCGTGATCAAGATCTTTAGCCTAGTATGCATCAATAAAGCCATGTGCATCAATCACTTTGTCTATTCTAGGTCTTCCTTAGTACAAAATCATATAGTCTATAGTTCCATGCAAATACCAAAGACCATTTTTACAATTGTTCGGTCCTCCATACCTATTTTTGACACATATATACTCAGAACTCTCGGTGCATGGGAAATGTATGATCTAGTACACACCATTGCATATATCAAACTGCCAACATCGCTAGCATATAGAACTTGTCACATGTGCTCTTCCTCTTTTTGTGCCTTGAGACATTGATCTAAATATAACTTTACACTAACAAGAATAAGGACCTTAACAAGTTTAGATTCCTACATAATAAACAATTGCAATATCGTCTTAGCTATTTTCCTTGATTCTGTAAAATTAAGCAAAGCCACAGGATCATCAAAATGGATTGAACCTTAATGTGAAAGAAGAACCAATGAGGAAGAAGAATTTCAATGCTAGAATTGTCAAACAATCATGGTGAAATTATTCAGACAAGAGGCAAAAATTTGACAGCATAACCATAATTGAATAATCACTAACCTGTATGAAATACATCGGTGATACAATCTAGAGAATTCAAATCCTCTAGGAGTGATTCGAATCTCATGACTTGGACGGACTCCAACATCACTAATTGTGGGAAAATCACCACTAGAGGCTCACTAGTGTAATTCTGGAAAACTCAATCACTTCACAGTCAGTTAACTGACCAAGGTAGGTGAGAAAAGGAACCTAACCTCCTTAAATCATGCAAATGTGGCACTAGGTTAACTGAAGATGAACTGAATGTGGCCCATCAGAGCACAACTCAACATTGACCAAGTTGAATTGATGGTGGGACTCCCATGACTCGGTGTGGGATCCTAAAATGTAGGGATTGGTATCTGGAGCTCCTAAAATCATGAAAAGTGGTGCATCAAGTGGTAGGTGGGCCTCGGATAACTTCTCCATGGCACTAATGAATTGGTAACATGTTCCTAAGCTAGGAAAATGAAATTTAGACTATGGTGGACATGGGAGGATTACAGTAATCCTAACACCCCCCCCCCTCCTTAATCCAAACTTGGATAACTTGGGTCCTGGAAACAAGACCAAAGGTCACCCATACAATCTAATGAAAAAACAACTGCTCAATAAACCAAGGAAATGGGGAAAACCTCATGGGAGCCCCCCACTCAAAATGAACATTGAACCAGGAACTAAAAACTGAATCAAACCTTCACACCAAGAAGAGATCTAAGATAAACAAATCTATTCTCAGTGAAATATTTTGTCAATATGTCTGCAACTTGCTCCTATGTAAAGCAGTATGCATAATGATAGTCTTAATATGCTCTAGTTGTCAGATGTAGTGCATATGGACTTTTATGTGTTTGGTTCGTTGATTCTGTACTAGATCACTGGAAATTTTAATTATACTTTAATTATCATAGAAAAAGATTGTTGAAGGAGAAGTGAGAATTCCAAACTCTTTCAGAATCCCTTGTAGCCAAACTTCCTAAATAGATGCATTTATAGCCCCTCAATACTCTGGTTCTGTTGAAGAGTGAGCAAGAGTTGCTTACTTCTTTCTTAACCATCATATTGGTTCAGATCCCAACATGAACACAAATCATGAAGTATATTTTTCGTCAATACTATCTCCAAACCAGTCTAAATCAGTAAAACCAATAAGATATAGTTGAGCACCAATAGAATAGTGAATCCCAAACTCTCTAGTACCTTGCACATAATGCAAGATGCGCTTTTCTACCTTCCAATGCAACTCATGTGGCTATTGCATGAACCTAGAAACAACACTCACAACATATGACAAGTCTAGTCTTGAATGAGTAAGGTACAACAAGCTACCAATCAGTTGTCTATAGAGAGTATTGTCAACCAGGGGTGTAGAACCACCTTCTTCCAACCTGATGCCAGATAGGAAGGGAAAATATGTTTCTTTAAAATCAGTCATAAAAAACCTTTTGAGCAAATAACCTATGTATCTAGACTGAGTAATCATGGTCCCCGAAGCATTGTGATTCACTTCAAGGCCAATAAATTGCCTCAGCAACCCTTGATCTGTCATGGAGAATGCCTTGCTCAAAGCTGACTTGATATCCCCCAATCCAGTAACTAAACCACTAGTAATGAACAAGTCATCCACATATAGGACAATCAATAGTAAGCAATCTCCCTTTTCTTGCATGTAGACATTGCAGTCAGACTTGCACCTTTCAAATTTTTGTGACAGTAAGAAGGCATCCATCTTGGCATACCATGCCCTTGGGGATTTCTTGAGCCCATACAGATATTTCCTTAGTTTGAAAACCAAGGAGGAATATTCAGTGTACCCCTCAGGATGTCTCATGTATATCTCTTCTTCCACGTCACCACAGAGGAAGGCACTCTTCACATACACATGATGTACCTCCCATTTCTACGAAGCTACATTAGCCAAAACTAGCCTTACGGAATCCATTCTTACAAAAGGAGTGAATGTCTCACTAGATTTTAACCCACGAACCTGTGAGTACCCATTTGCAACTAATCGAGCCTTGTGCTTGGTAGTAGAGCCATCTGCTACTAGTTTGGTTTTGTAAATCCATTTGTACTAGACAATATTTCTCCCTGGAGTGAAGGGGACAAGATCCCATGTCTTGTTGTTCTGTATCGAATCATATTCATCATCCATGGCTTCCTTCCACCTTGGATCATGGAAAGTCTCTTTGTAGGACTGAGGATCAGACCCTAGCATCATGTAGCACCTCTCTGGGAGAAGTGGATCAGTATGACAAAGTGAAAGGTTCTCATCCTGACATTGAGATTTGGTTCTCCTTCTGTCAGAAGGATCCCCATCATTGTTCCCAATAGCTTCAATGAATTTTTGGGCCTATTTAGGACTTGGATTGGGAGTAGGAGCTGCATTTGGATCTGGATCTACTTGATGTTTATTCTCAAGATCAATATCTGGTTCCTCTTGATACTCATCTTCAGACTCTAAATCTAAAATATCGATAGAAACAACATCATATGCAACTGGAATAGATTGAGCATTTATACCTTCCTCTTTAGTTGGTTGTAGTTCATGCAATGGATCCTCATTGAATTGGACACTATGCTCTATGAATCATCTTCTGGTTGCAATATCCATCAACTTGTAAGATTTTTCATCATCTACATATCCCAACAAAATGTACATATCCCAACAAAATGCATTCGCTACTTTGAGGTTGGAAGTATTTCCTATTGTCAGATGGAATTATGGCCCATGCTTTGGAGCAAAAAACCCTCAGATGTGAGACATTAGGCTTATGTTCCATCATTGCTTTGAATGGAGTGACCCCAACCACAGACTTGTGAAGTACTATGTCACATACCCCAATTTTGTAAAATTATGTAATTTGTTTTATTTTATTTCTGAGACATTATGTTAAACTTAATCCTAAGTAGGGATTGATGACTCAGCAGAGTCAACAGTTATGGAGTGTAATTCAGAATATTTTATTAATAATAAATAAATTATGGAGACAACAGCATGGGAGAGCTGTTAAAAGAGGTTACTGGTCAAACTGGTGGATGGAACTAGGTGGAAAGGCAAAAGACAAGTGGCAGCATCCTCAAACACTTCCTAAGTTGCAGGTGGCAACTTCCCTATATTTGGGGTCATGATTCCCCAAGAAAGTGGAATGTGAGCAGGTGGCTCATTAAATGACAGTTAACCCAACTAAGACCTAGGCAATCTTTAAAAGTACTCAATGAAGAGAGCTCAGGCTGTTCATTCTTTATTCCAAAAAGAATTCATTCAGGAGGATGTGATTCAGGAATTTCATTGAGGAAAGAGGGAAAACAGTAAGAAAGTGTTTTGAGTGATTGCTGCAGTAACTTGACTCCTATTACAGCTATTTGGGCTGAGAGAACTATCTGATAGTTCTGAGTTAATACTGAGTTGAAGACTGGTATCTGATTTGCTGCATCTATTTCCAGCCAGGGAGACCAGAGCAAGCTCAGGGGTCCTGAGAAGTCGCTGTCTGAGCGCTCTCCAGGAGTTGGTAGGGAGGAACGGCCTCCCATTGCTGTTGTTGTCCACAGCTTAAATAGGTTCTGTTAATCATTTCTTTTGTTATTTGAGTATACATGGAGGAATGTTATGTTAACTTATATGTCTGAGTAATTAATTAGTATCAGTAAAAATAGTATCTTAGAATGTTAGTAGTAAAACTTGTTAGTATTACTGTGTTTTTCCACATCTGGTATCACCAGATAGTACTCTAGCACAGTATCTCAGTGTTAGAAGTAGTATTCTTCTGAACTGAGTTCCTATTTTGCTTGCAGTTACTATAAATGTTTTTACAAATTCATGAATGTTTTATTACAGTATTACAAACTAGTTTCAGTATCGTATCTTATTTTCTGAAATTACTAACTGTAAGAATGAAAAGATAAACTAAATATTTTTGCAGTTTAAGTTATGATTATGAACTTTCAGTTTTAAAGAGGATTTAACCTTTTTAGGAGTTAAATAAAATAAATCTGATAATAGAATATAATTATGTATCTGTATTTTTCTTTTATCTGTCTAAAGTTACAGATAATTTCCTATTTTGTATCAGTCTGCAAATTAGTTAAGAATGCAATGTTTATGTACTGTATACTCTTTTATATAATTAAATTTAAGTATAGATCGTAACTATTATTCTATTTTCTAGAATGATAAATAAATGATATCAATTATACAGGTATTATATAATTATGAATGTGAAATCATACTTAATATTAAATAAAAATTGTACAGAAACGTTCGGGATTTCATATAATAAAAGAACCCAAATCAAACATTGTAATAAATAACACTAAACATCAATTATAGAAGTTTTAGTAAGAAGTAGAATCATTATTACTTTCCCAATAATGTTTTTCTAAATATATATATAGTATGAAGGTAACATTCCAGTCTTATATTATTATTACTATTATAAACCTAGTCGATCTATATTTAGAACATAAATAAATATAGTTATGTACAGATTAATTATACTATGTGTAATGTAAAAGTAAATGAATAGTATTGACAATAGTAATGTCCAATAGAAACAACAGTCCTATCTAACTCAAAGATTTTATTATATTTATAATTTCCACTAAGGAGAATTTAGGAGATAAAGTTTACTTGGAGTAAAACTTAATTAACACAATTATTAAACAATAGCGGGAAATTACTTAATATACAATAGTCTATTACATTAAGTGAACTAAGATGTTATAACATAACTTAAAGTAATACAGATACTATACAGAAAATGGTAGTACAGATATTATATTAATACAAGGGTATAACCCTATATGCACTTATAATTTAGAAAATCACTACATACAGTAACATAGTCAAAGAATATTAATAATATTACAATACAGTTGCACCGAATCGTATTTTGCTCGAACCACGAGCTTAACCTTAAGGTTAAAATCTTTTTATTTATATTGCTCATAATAAACCAACAGGTATATAATATTAATTTTAAACTCTAAATCGAGCAACTGGCTGTATCGTAACTGTAAGAAGTTGGGTCGAACCCTGTAAGTTCTATTTTAAATACAAACATTAAGAATTAAAATAGCATTTACATTCACGGCCACAATCAAAATTTACAGCACTATTTAATACAAGTTTAAAACAAGCTCAAAATGCAGATAACGCCTTCTTTTAAGCAGTATTGCAAGACTCGGGTAAAAACCCTGATTTAGTTAAAAGCACAGCCAGAGAGGCAAAACAAGAAGTCGTAATCTCATCTTACAAACAGGCTTTAAGCCGTCATCTGTTCCTTAATATTTACACAGTATTTTCTTAAAAGAAAAACCTATAATGCAAAGTAAAGGCGAGTACATACAGTCTCAATCAAAAACAAAATACACATGTTCCTCGCAGGAGTAAACCCTGCTAGTAATTATATTATTTTAACCTACAGTTAATACGAGAAGGTGGAACCAAAATAACCACCAGAGTTGCATATTTTCACTGTCGGCTTTAAAAACCCAGCAAGGAGGAATGCCATGGTTTAGACCAGGCTTACCGGAAGGGAAAACTAGTAGCCGAAGCCCAGTGCCTTCCTTTTCACTTCGAGGGGATCGAACCTGCATTTAAAAAGGAACAGTAAATGGTTAAAAACCCTAGTAAATTCGTGGAAGAACTGTATTTATGAAATAAAAGAATAGATGTAGAACTATACTTACCAGCTAGCTTAAGAGAACAACAGCCATCGAGAAGCATATCTTTAGTCAAGAGCCGTGGGAGAACAAGCATTCTTTTCTCTGCTAATAATGCCTGGTGAAAAACCAGAGATTTAACTCACCATTTGGAGATGCTGCCAGTATAAAATCGAATGGAATTACCCACTCCGTTTCAGAGTAGAAATTAGAACCAAAAGGGAATAACCCTAATTTCTTAAACGGCTTTGAAGCTGCTATTTTTCGAGCTACGTTCTTCTACACAGAGCCGAGATGAAACATGGAGGACAAAAGTAGCATTAGAGCTGCTCACAAGCAAGATTTCGACCAAATTGAACCAGGAGGGTTTTGCCAAAACTTCGAGCCCGAAGGCGAAGGAGAGACTGATGCAAGTTAGGGTCGAGTCAACCTTATAAGCCTCCAGTGCATGGCAAGGAAACAGCCACGACAACGTTTTAATGATTGTTTACAAGTGGGTCGATTTGTAAAGTTACACAATCGCTTTGCTCCCCAAACAAATCATTGAATGGAGATTTCATTTGGTCGACAACCTATGATCACCTGCACACATTTGCATTGTTAACATATAGCATATAAAACCATGTTTTATAAACATATTAATATGCTAGAGGTTCTTGCATTGCAAAGTTAACATTAGTATCAATTACATACATGTTTTAACCCTTGTTTATCCGATCCCTTTCAAGGGTAAAAGCCTTGCTTTATAAACTTGGTTTTCATAAACTTTGAGCTATGAGTTTTAGGGTTAAGAGTACACTTTGAGTTGTAATGATTCATAGAATTTACAACTCTATGACCTTATGACCATAACCTAATTATTTATCAAGGCAATAAGTATAACAATTCTATTTTATGATAAGTATAGTTGTTATATGTTACCATTTCAGTGATTTATATGGTTATAGCCTAGCTTAGCTAGTAAAAAAAAGGATTAGTCATTCTAGGACTTAACTTGTAAGAACTCCATTATGTAAAGTACTCTTTTGGAGTGATGTTACACCAGTTCTTTTGGACTTGTCCAGGTAAATACTTTAGCAATTTTTAAATAGTATTAATTTTATTATACTAACAAGTAGACTTTGTTATTTACTCTTATTCAACGATCTTTAAGATTGAATAAGTGAAGGTGGACAAGTAGTTTATGTAATGTATTATCTCTGTTCTTGATGATAGTTCAACCTGGAGTATTCTTAATAAGATTGATTATGTTAATCTAAGACTACTTCTACAGGTGTTCTTCATATTATTCAGTCTTTGATCTTTGGAAATAAAGGTAGTTTCCCAGCAGTTCAAACTCTTGAAAAGGATTAAGAGAAGATTTTTATAGCAGAAAACTATGTAATGACTGTAAGTAATAGAATTACACATGGTGGTTATCAAATTCAGATCCTTATAAATGTTTTGGTAAAACAAAGTCCTATCTTTAATTTTAAAAGCCTGTCATGATGTGGAGCATCAGATAGGTATAATAGGTTCGAACATGATAACTTAAATTTTAATAACAGTGCAAGGTATTAAATAGCATGATTGCATACAGCAAAATCAATGATGATATAGTACTTCATAAGGATACCTTATTCTGTTATTATAAAGAAAAATAGCTATCTTTTCTCTGGTAGTTTAATCATTCTATCGGTGGAAGATTAAAGAGAAGTATAGGAAAAGATTTACCTGTGTAAGCGTGAAAAACTCTGGCTAGCATACATTTATAATTTTTCTAACTGAATGATTTGGTACAGCATTTTATTATCTAATACTTCAAAAGGTCTGTTAGCAGCAACCCGAACCTTACCTGTATATCTGTAAGAAACATAGAAACTGCTGCATTAGCTTAGTAGCTAAGTAAGCCCAATCTGTCATAGCAATCCCCCTTGCAGTTGAAATCAGAAAACAATCAGTAACTGACAGGAAACTCATCATTCAAGTGAGGCACATTTAAAAGATCATTCAGTTACACTTTAGTAAATTTAACTAATCACACAGTTAATGACTGCAATTAAATGTGTTTATATGCTATTTTAAAAGTTTTTAAAAATTCCGAAATTTTGGGGTTTTGACATACTATGTTCTATATGTACAAAGCACATTTCACTACTTCATCCCACAGATATGATGGAATATCTCTTGCTTCAAGAAGGCAGGTAGCCATCTCCTTCAATGATCGGTTCTTCCTCTCAGTTACACTATATTGTTGTGGTGTGTATGGGATTGAATGTTCCATCTGAATACCTTTTGAAGCACACAACTGCTGAAACTCTCTTTTGATGTACTCTCCTCCATTGTCTGATCTTAGTGATTCGATCTTCTTCCCAAGATTGTTCTCAGCTAAGGCTTTGAAAACTTTGAAGGTTTCAAACACCTCATACTTCTACTTAAGGAATTAGATCCAACAATACCTTGAATATTTATCAATGAAGGTCGGAAAGTATCTGGATCCATTCAAGGATGTTGGAGGCATTGGTTCAAAGACATCACTATCTACCAAATCAAGTGTAGAGGTAGCTCTTCTTACTTTCCCAACTTCATACCTTCGTTATGGGTGCTTACCTACCAAGCAACCATTGCAGACACCTTGAGAGGACTTGATGAGAGGAAACCCCTGCTCTGAGCTTATGCCATACTTCCCCTAGTGTTTTTAATCCATCAAGGTGGAAGAGTAACTGCCTGGATATATGAATGCACATGAAACCAAAGGCTTCATTCAATTTGTTCAGGTACTTCGATTTCTCTAAATGTTGTTGGGGTGCGACCTCCTTTCCCATTGTGATCTTGTACAGACCTTTATTTATCAACACAATATGCATATTTTCCCTCCAATCTAGATAATTGAAGGATGTAAGGATCCTCTATGACAAGGATGCTTAATTCTCCATTTTGCAGCTTTAAGGGAAACACAATTCTTCTGAAATATTCAATTTACATGCATAAAACTTTCAATTCGAAGGAAAACCAATTCAATAACTCTCTACTTTGACATGTGCACATTATCAGGATGCTTCACACCTGGCTAGAATTCTTTGGATAAATCCAGAGGGAGAAAGGAAATGATACCAGGAATTGTGTGGAACCCAATTGCTTCTATTGCATCAGTGAAAGTTTCTGATGATTGAAAATGGCCCGAACACCTGCTCTAATACCATGTATAATTATAAAATCCATAGGATCATTAGACTGGATTGAACCTTACTATGAAACAAGAATGAATGAGGAATAATAATTTCAATGCTAAAATTGTCAAACATTCATGGTGAAATTATTCAAACAAGAGGCAAATTTTGTCAACATTACCATAACTAAATAATCATTAACCTGTATGAAATGCATTGGTGATAGAATAGAGAGAATTCAAATCCTCTAGAAGTGATTTGAATCTCATGACTTGGACTGACTTCAGACATCACTAACTGTGGGAAAATCACCACTAGAGGCTCACTAGTGTAACTTCGAACAACTGGATCACTTCACAATCAGTTAATTAACTAAGATAGGTGAGCAAAGTCACCTAACCTCCTTAAATCATGAAAAATTGGATCTAGGCTAACTGAAGATGAGCTGAATGTGTCCCATCGAAGCACAACTCAACATAGACTAGGGTGAACTAATGGTGGGACTCCCATGACTCAGTGTGGGATCCTAAAATGTAGGGATTGGTATCTAGAGCTCCTAAACTCATGTAAAGTGGTGCATCAAGTGGTAGGTGGGCTCCATATAACTTCTCCATGACACTAATGAAGCGGTAACATGTTCCTAAGCTAGGAAACTGGCATTTAGACTATGGTGGACAAGGGAGGATTACACTAATCCTAACATATTCAACCATAGATTCATGTTTGCATGATATATTTTAATCTTTGTACCCAATATGAATTTAGCAACATTGATATTCCTCATGTCAAATTTGGAGGATAGATACGATTTCACATAGTTGATGGAATTCATGTTGTTTTCAATCAACAACATGTCATCAATGTATAGTACTATATTAATGAAGTGGTGGCCACCCTGCTTGGAATATACATAGTCATCCACCTTACTTCTAAAAAAACCTAGTTCAAGGATATAGGTGTCAAACTTTTGGTACCACGTCTTAGGAGATTTCCTTAGACCATCAAGGGACTTCTTTAGTTTGCAAATCGACTCTTTCCTTCCCTTCATTATAACACCTTATGATTGTTTCATTCACATAGGTTTGTTCTTCCATATCCCCATGTATGAATGTTTCCTTCACATCCATTTTCTCTACTTCAACATCAAATGTAGCAATAGTATACAGAAGGAATCCAATAAAAGTCAATTTAGCAATGGGAGAAAAAATTTCACCAAACTCAATTCCCTTCAGCTACAAAGATGACTTTGTATTTCTCCATTTTACCTTATGTATTCAAATTCTTCTTAAACAACCATTTGCTACAATTGTTTTTTTATTATAGTTGGAAACTCAACTAGATCCCAAGTTTCATTTTTATCCAAATTGTCCATTTCTTCAACCATAACCTTCTTCCATATTTTGCTATCCACTAAATCCATGGCTTCCTTAATATTTCTAAGATAATCACTGATAATATATAATGAAAAACAAGGATTAAAATTAGGTAGGGAATACATTTACAGTTTCCTTTTTTCCTAAGATGATCTCGTCATAACTGGAGTATGAGGTTCTTCTTCTTCTTAACCATCTTCTTCTATTCAGTTGGATTCTTCACACTCCAACTAAAACGAATTCTTATATGGTTCCTTTCCCTTAGAAACACTTTCTATTTGGCAACATATTTAACATCTATAAAAACAACATTCTGACTATAAATAGTCTTCTTAGTGACTATGTTGCAAAGTTAAAACGTTTCACACCATCTTCATAACCAATAAAGATACATTTCAACTTTATAGTCTAGCTTAATCGTTTTTATTATTATCTTGGAATATGTACAAAATCATCACACCCAAAAACTTTTAGATATTCAAGAGAGGGTTTCTTACCAATCAATACCTCATGCAAAGTTTTGTCAACCAATGTTGATGTGGGTAATCGGTTTACGAACTAACATGAAATATCCACTGTCTCTTCCTAGAAATAATTTCCTAACTTGGCACTAATGAGCATGCTCCTTTCATTTTCCATTAATGTCCTATTCATTCTTTTTGCAACTACATTATGTTTAAGGGTGTATGTTGTATTTTTCCTTTCTATTTTACTTTTCTTACATAATTCCTCTATTTCATTTGCATAGAACTCTCCACCATTATCTGTCCTCAAAACGTTTATTTTCTTATTTGCCTAATTCTATATAGGAGCCTTAAATTCTTTAAATTAATCAAAGACCTTGTATTTCTTTTGAAGTAAATAAATCCATGTGTTCTTGAGAAATCATCTATAAATTAAACATAATACACAAATTTACCTAATGTTGGAATATGCATAGGTCCAGATACATCATTATGTATCAACTCTAATATTCCCTTTGTTATTGTAGCACCAAATGCAAATATTACTTGGTTATGTTTAACCTATGTGCAATGTTTACATAAATCAAAATTTAGTGTTCAATCAAACATACCCTCAACCATACCTTTGCAATGTAATGCTCGAAGGCCCTTCTCTCCAATATTCCCATTCTATGTTTCCATAGCATTATCATATCTCTAGAGACAATAAGGTCCATGTATTCTTTATTTACACCCTTAAGAACAATAGAGCCATTATTCGAATCGATGACTCCCTGCGTCAATAACATTGCTTCTTGAACCATTTTTCTTGTTTCATTCCAAACACGCTCTATAGGCCTACATCACTCATCTTACTAATGGATATCAAGTTTCTATCCAACTCTTTATTATGAAAAACCTCAGGGATAGTTCTAACCTTTCCATCATTGAGCAACAACTGAAATTTTCACGTCCTATGATTCTAGTTTTCAATTCATCTCCAAAGAAAACATCACCTTAATTGTATTTATCATATTCACAAAACCACTCCCTTTAAGGAATCTTATGAAAAGAAGGACCTAATCCAATCAACCATACATCACAATATGAATGGGTGCCTGTAGAATCCAGGTACACATCCCCTCCTTCTTCTAAGGAGGTCTTCAACTCTATGGGAGGGGCAACATCAGATCCATTCCCTTTCTCTAACTTTTTATATATGCAATCCTTCTTATAATTCCCAATTTTACCACATTTCCAACATTTCCTCAAATATTTTCCTGGAGACTCTAGATCTGCTTTTAGATTTAGATCTCCGCCTATAAAATTATTTTATTTCTGTCTTGGGAACAACCTCTCATGAATAAAGCATCCATGGTATGCATGTCCATGGTTTTTCACCTCATTTCCTATTATAACAAGGATGTCACTCAATCCTAAAACTTTAATGTGGTTTGAGTAGCACTACCAATTACTACATTTAAATTATCCCAAAAGTTTTTCAAAGAACATAACAAAGTAATACACTTATCTTCTTCCTCCATCTTAATATCACTACAAAGAATTTGGATTACCAAAGTATTAAAGACATATAATCCATTATTGATTCACTATCATCCATCCTAAGATGATAAAGCTTCTTTTAAAGAAACAAATTCTTTACTAGGGACTTTGACTGATACAAACTACCTAACTTATCCCACAACTATTTTGCATTGTCTTATCCAACATCATTCAACAACTCCAAATCTGATAGGAAAAGTTGAATCATGTTTCTTACCTTTATTTTAGGCTCTGCCAGTCTTCTTTTGCCATAGTAGTAGGTTATGTACTTGGATCCACACAAACCCACTATTCTCAATCTACAAGAAGATATTCCATATGAAGCTTCCATATCCCAAAGCTCTAACACTTGAATTTCTCTATCTTGATTCTAGAAATGTTCAAAGTTCTCTTTCAATACACAAATTGCCTTGGATGCTTCATTTCAAGTCATTGATGGTTCAAATCCATTTTTTATCACTTAATTGTTGGTTTACTTGATCAAATCTTCCTTATCCCTTTCTACTCTTTTAGCACCAATTGAATTGCAAATTGCTTTGACCATATCGCAATTGTAAGTTGTTTCCCATGGAACAAAGGGCATGACATAAGAAAAATACCTATATTATAAGATGATAAACCCACAATACAATTTTTTTTGTACAAATCACTCTCTGTAACAATGAACCTAATTTTCACTTATGCCTTGAGGTCATTATTTTGCCTATTTATACCACTCATTTCCTCTGTGTAAATGCTCTTTGATTCCTCATCCTTTCATGATAATATTTTTTGTTTGCACAAATCATAAGCTCTCTTCCTAACTCTACTTCCTTTCTCTTCAATTGTTTGTGCTTGTCTCTCTAGCACCCCAATAGGGATCTCTTGATGTTAGTTTGGATCACACCTTGTAGTCTTATTTAGGACATGTTCATTTGATTTATCCCATTCATTCCTCATACTATTCAACCCTACTACCTCAAGGTAAGTTCTAGTACTCCTAGGGAAAGAAATATATCAACCCCTATGAGTGCATGTTGGTCACCATTCAATACTTTGTTGATACATTATCTCATACATTAGATCAAGTGTTATATATTGCTTTGCATTAGGGATTTGGTACAAGTTTGTTTTTTATGAGGATTGATTTGTGTGTGTAGATTTGTTTAGGAGGTGGAACGCTCTCTTAGAGGCCTATCACAAGTCTCATATTATCCCAATTTTATTCAACACCTACATCAGCGTTCTTTTAGGTGAGCTTTTTCCATTTCTCGCCTCTTTAATTCCCAATATTTAAGTTAATTATCTCATGAATGAAGGTTGGTAAATTATTGCTAGGTCGGTTTGATTTGCTTTTTTAATTTGTTGTGAAGCCTAATCAAAGTAGCCTAATAATATGTATTGTCCTAATAACATGGGTATAACCCTAATTAATTTAGTTTCTTTCCCTCTTATTTTTCCCTCCTCCCAAGGTTTCTTGCTTGTTCAATAAAGTTTGGTGGTGACTCCAATATCTTCTTCCTCCCTATGGTAGTGTGGCACCTCAATCTAACCATCATGCTAAATTTAAAAACTCTATAAGGTATTTATTGTTAACACTATTTTCTCATAAAACAACAAAAACAAACATCAATATTCATGTTTTTACCTTCATCTTTTATTTATTCTATCTCTCTCTCTCTTCCTTGCATTCTCTCGATTATGCCTGTTATCTCAAACAAATTAAGACCTGTTTTTATGGGTTATCCAAAGACATGGCCTTCTACTTTCCCGAATGGAGCGTCTCCCTCAACCTTAAGTCAAGGTTTCCCCTCTCTAATGTTTGCTCATTGTGTTTCGGCTTAGCCTCTTCTTGGCTCATTTATCATTTTTCATGTGTTTGAAATTGTAGAAATAAAAAATATGATACTATGAAGAAATAGAGCCTTGCTGCTTAGAAGAAGCACATGATGTAGATCTAGCCACACATATAATTCTCACAAGCATGCACAAGGAAAATAGAGAGAAGAATAATGAGACTAAATACAAGAGAATAGTAGTAATTGACTATTGATCAAATGAATTGATTATTCATTGATGATGAATATTACATTGTTAATACATTCTTATAAAGGAAAATTGAGTTGCTAGAAGACAACTCATGCTAGCTCATAAAGCAAACTTACTAAAATATGATAAACCCCCATAGGTGACTAAAGCACTTTCCAAATATGCCAGGGACCTCACGAATTGGAAGAATCATGAGTGATGGAAAAACATGCTAATCATGGAATCTAGATAGAATATCATGGAGGATGGGTTGGTAACAAAAGGTATTAGTTTCCTAGTTGACTAGCTTTACCTTATCCACTAAAAGGAAGGAATAAAGCAGGATAAATACAAAATATGCAAGAAGGCTGTTATCCACCTGAATGGCACCTCTCCGTCCGAGTGCCGACATCCCTCATGTTGGCACACAAAAGGACATCTATGGATTGAGGTTTTCCCAAAACACTATAGATGGGCTTATTATAAACTACATTCATCATCCATCCAGCTGATTACTTTGACTTTTTAACTATGTCAAGTCATATACGCAACCCTATATATATGCAACTCGCGGATCATACGCAAGTGTCGGTTGTTGCAGGTCACGTATGGATGTATACGTAGGTTTCTCTTATAGCAACTCGTGGATCATACACGAGTTGTCATTCTTGATACCCGCGGATATGTCCCTTTGACATTAAAAATAAAAAAACTCACGTTTATCTGAAATTAGTTAAGCCATTTACCTTCATCTCCTTAACTGTCTCAACCTCCTCAACCTTCGAAACTGCCTTATTTCATCCATATAAATATAGGCCTTAGGGAGGGTGTTGGATACATACACTTGGAGAGAAAAGTTATGCTGGTGGATTTTATACAGAATTCTTTGGAGCAGTGGAACTCAGAATCCTTTGGCTGCAGAGGAGTCCTTGTCTCAGGCGTTGGGTTGTACTCTGAACTCTTTCATTATTGCTAATAAAGAGAATCCTTCTTCTATATGTGTCTCATGTATTGTGGTTTGATAAATGTTTATGTTTCAACATTCTGTTTATGATTTATCTAACCTGGTTATATATATATGAATCATCTTGTATCTGGAAGATTGACTCTTGACATGTGAAGGAGAAGCAACCTTGAAGACTTTGGAGGAGAAGTAGAGCAGAAGAGGACAAGCAAGGATCAACCTTCGTGAATAGGGTAAGTCTTTCTCATCCTCCTATTTCCTTTACTGCACTCTAGAGTCAATTTTCTGCAAGTTTATTGAGTATGTTGGTAACCTCAAACCTTCGGTTATAAGGTGTCTATACATGTACAACAAAGGCGCGGCTACTCAATATGGCAGTTAATAAAGTAGGCAGGATCTAACCAAAATCAAGATAAAGGTGGTCCTAGGGTATATATGGAAAGTGTTGACCAAGTGGTGCAAGTGGATGCCAACTATCTAGGTTAATGGATAGGAGATTAATAAAGAATGATTAAATATTGTTATCCTAAGTATGGACGGATTTATAATATTCTAGCACCCCCCTTTAAGTGTGACTTTATGATGGATTTACCTGAAATAATTAGAAATATAGATGCATATAGGGCCCAACAACAAGGCTATAGTCACCCTTTACAATTATTTATGTCCAGAGAAGTGAGGAAAGAGGAAAAACCACATGGGGAAAATCATCCCTCAAGAAAGGACAAGGTGAAAAATTGAGCAAGATGTCTTCAACATATCTTTCTATTCACTTGAATGAGCTGACTAAACAGCTTCTAGTAGAAGAATTTGATGAAGAAGTTGTGAACTCCATGATCATGCGCTAGAGTGTAGTATCTGCAAGAAAGAAGAGGATAGACTCCTTGTAGCTCATCATATGAGGAAGTAGGATCATTATATGAATTATAATTGCTGCTAACATAATATTATCTGCAAACACAATCTAAAAGTAAAAGAGATTTGTGCATACTCCTTCCCAAAGAGTAGAAAAATTTACACAATCAGTTCCTTGTATAACAACAAAATGGTGAAGTGGGCCATGTATCTTATTTTCAAATTAATATAGCACCTTAGAAATTATTAAATGAGGATTAAAATGCTTTGATATATCACAAATATTATCATATGGTACAACAAATACCAAAGGTTCAATGTCTCCATGGGGATATAAGGCTAGAGTAGGAAAATGATGAGAAACTGGGGAAAACTGATGAGTGTAAAAATATGAATGATGCATGGAATTGATATCTGAACCATAAGTGTTTATAACATATCCAAACATGTGAATGATGACTCCAATGATGACCAATTTCATGGATAACCAACCCGTGAAAAATAGGAAAGACTTGAAACCATTAGATATAAGTAACACTGCATAGGAAACCAATGAGGAATCAACTATTGAACTTGGGGTTTGTATAGTCTTAAGAGTATTTAGAAGTATGTTAGATGGTATGGATGATGTCATAACATGCATATCATCCTGAAAACATGGTTCTAAATCATAATTATGATCATTTGAATGGAGTGAGTAAGATCTCCTTAAAGACAATTCAGGATCTAGTGAAAAATCACAAGTATTGGGAGATGAATCTAGTAGACTGATAGGTGGATTATTCAAGAAAGACACTGATATTTATGATTCTTATATATCATAAAATGAATCTATATCAGAGATATTAGGAATTCATTTAACTCTAGCACTCAATGCATAGTTCATATTACATTGGGACTATGCACTATGACAATGTTCTGAGGATTTAGCAGGCTTCTCTAGCTCATCTGGAACTTCAATATTATGCTTCTCAAGAAACTGAGACGTGATGTCCAACTTTTTATTGAAACATTTCTTATCAGGATGAAATTCCTTGCTGCAATAAGAGCACTTGGATGTGCTCCCTTTCTTCTTGACTTTCTTCATTGAACCTTCATTAGTAGGCTTCAAACTTTCATCTTCATTATCTGAATTTGGCCTCTTCTCTTTCACTGTTTGCTTCTCTTTTGTTCTTGCATTGTTATTTCCTTGAACTATGATAGAATGATCCTTGAACTTGGAGATTCTATGAGCACCCATTTGGATCAATTTATATTTCTCCTTTCTCAGTGAATCAAAGAAGGCATTTTCCAACTAGAAATATCAAGCCTAGTAGCATGAAAAGTAGACACAAAAACTGAGTATTCATGACCGAATTTTGATAGGATGGAAAGAATCAATTGATATTACTTATTCTCTATCCCACATTGATTGAAAAATAGAACAAATGAATTGAATTTGGTGAATAACCCTTCAATGTATTCGAAACTTCTTGGACTCAATGAGAATAACTCATTCTCCAACTAATGCACGCTTATCTCATCTTGTACTCCAAAGAGAGACTCGAGTTTGGTCCATACTTGGTTTGGAGTGGTCAAACCATCTAGATCAAAGAGTATATCAGAAGAAATAGAGAGGAAAATCAATCCATAGGCTTCATCCAACTTATTATGCAACTTAGCTTTCTCAACAATAGCATTGGGATCATTCTCTAAAGCCAAAGAAACTATGTATAGTCCCTTACTACGTAATAGAATGCCAATTTTGGATTTCCATTCATGATAGTTGAAGGGAGTTAGGATCATAGTTGAAGAGGATTCCATGCTAAGAAGTTGATGTGCTCAATAAGATACTCTCTGCAACCTGCACAAATAAAAACTAGGAGAAAAAATTGTAAGCTCAATCCAAGCTCTTCTTCAGAGAGAAATAGGAGACTAGATGCATTATGATGTAAAGAACTGATAGCTACTCAACTCTATAGAACTTGAGAAACCTTGTGCTTCGATACCATGTAGAAATAATAGCTCTGATACTATGAAGAAATAGAGCCTTAATGCTAAGAAGAAGCACATGATGTAGATCTAGCTACAAAGATAATTCTCACAAGCATGCACATGGAAAATATAGAGAAGAATAACGAGACTAAATACAAGAGAAGAATAGTAATTGACTATTGATCAAATAAATTGATTATTCATTGATGATGAATATTACATTGTTAATACATCCTTATAAAGGAAAATTGAGGTGCTAGAAGACAACTCATGCTAGCTTATAAAGCAGACTTACTAAAATATGATAAACCCCCATAGGTGACTAAAGAACTTTCCAAATATGTCAAGGACCTTACGAATTGGATGAATCATGAGTGAGTTGTAATGAGTGATTGAAAAACATGCTAATCATGGAATCTAGAGATAAAATCATGGAGGATGGGTTGGAAACAAAATATACCAGTTTCCCACTTGACTAATTATGGAATTTGGAGAGGAAATCATGGAGGATGGGTTGGAAACAAAAGATACTAGTTTCCTAGTTGACTAGCTTTACCTTATCCACTGAAAGGTGGGAACAAAGTAGGATAAAGACCGAATCTGCATGAAGGCGTGGTTACTAAATCTGGCAGTCGATAAAGTAGGCAGGATCTAACCAGAATCAAGATAAAGGTGCTCCTAGGGTATATATGGAAAGTATTGACCAAGTGGTGCAAGTGAATGATAACTATGTAGGCTAGTGGATAGGAAATTAATCAAGAATAATTAAATTATGTTATCCTAAGCATGGAGTGGTTTTATATTATCCCAACAGAAATATTTATAAAAAAAAAATTTGTGTATTGACTTTCATCCTATCCTTACCACTTCCAAGGAGAAATACTTCATCATCTTGCTAGGCCGAGGTGTGGACTAGGCAAGTCAAAAATACCCCCCATTTCATTCTTTTAATATTTCTCCCAAGGTTGATAAGGTGCCATATCACAATGCAACCACTTATCCCTCCATTGTTGAGATTTTTTTCCCTAAGCTTGATCCCTAAAACATATATGAACATCAATAGTTTGGTATTCATTTTAAACTTGAGTATCACATCATGATAAGATAACATAGGGTAATCCAACTTCTTCCCTCTCTAGAACCCACTAGCCATGTTCCATCTCAACTTCAATACTGGATGTGGTTTTCCTATGATATGTCAAACATGAAATAGACCAAGAATCGTCATACTATAAGGAATATGTGTACTATAGCATCCCTTCTAAAATAATTGTAAGCTATCTTTGTAAATATATTTCTCACCCCTGATTGTAACCTTTGTCTTGACCCAGTCAATGGGGAAATTAGTATCACTTCCTCTTTTTCCTACCACTTGCACCAACTTCCTCTTCCATGTTTTCTTATCACTTACCCCTTACTTACTCTTCCGATTTTCCTTAATTTTTACGCTCTCCTTTGCTTCTCCTCCTCTTTCCTTTATTCTACAAATGCCCGAGGGAAGCCTAGGGCCTTTCCTCTCTTGCTTTTCTTGTTGATTATTCATTTTCTATAGATCATTATGTTCCATAGGGATCAACTTGAGGTATCTCTTCCCTAGTTGGGACTGATCACCACCTCCTTGAGATGTTGACATTGGCTGTGGAATTTGTATCCTGAGTAGAAAAGTCACTTCCACTTTGTATGTGTCTCCTTTCTCTCACCTTCCACCTCTTGTCTTCACTAGTTCTTCAATAATATCATTGAATATGTTACTCTTTCCTTCATTTCCTTATATTTCACCCTTACTAACTTTGTGATAATTTTCTTTCCAGCTTCCTTTGATGGTGCGTCTTCACCAATGTTGTCACCTCGCGCACTTTTTCTAGCCCCATGTCGATGGTGCTACCATATGTGCCTTTTCTAGCCCCATATCAATGTTGCTACCTCATGGATTCTCTAGCATTGATCACCTCACCTTATTCCACTACAAGGAAAAGACCTTGTAGTATAGGTTATAATAGAGGCTTTTAGTATTACAAGATTGGAGAAATTTGTCAAAAAAAAACTTCGTTGCAACCTCCACCAATGGTATCAGATAGTTTGGTGGAGTTATTTACACAAATTTATTATAACTATAAAATATTGGTGGTTGGAGGTTTTAGAGGACGGTTTTTACCAATGCACCTTATTAAGTGAAACTACATACACATTTAAAAGGCATTGTTGAATATAGAGTTAAAATTCTAAACACGCACTGGTTCATACAACAATCTTAATGGCATCAATTCTCTATAACTTTATGAGCATTGATGCTTTATAAGAAACATCGCACCGGTGCTTGTGTCCTTTTATAACGCATCAATGTTGATTAAGAAGGAAAATGCATTGGTGAAGTTGATTGAGACATTAACGGTCATTGCATTTTTTACATTACGATGCGGATAAAATATATTGTCACACTGGTGCGTACAAATAATAAGGAAGAATTGTTGTACTTTTATTGTAAAAGCACCAGTGTGTACAAGGTGCACCACTTTTATTGTAAGGTGCACTGGTAAAAACCCTCCTATGAACCCTCTAACCACCAATATGTTTTAAAAGACATTGGTGAATATAGAGTTAAAATGCTAAACACGCACTAGTTCATACAATAATCTTGATGGCATCAATTCTCTATAACTTTATGAGCATTGATGCTTTTAATAAGAAACATCGCACGGGTGCTTGTGTCCTTTTATAATGCATCAATGATGATTAAGAAGGAAAACGCATTAGTGAAGTTGATTGAGACATTAACGATCATTGCATTTTTTACATTACGATGCAGATACAATATATTGTCACACTGGTGCATACAAATAATAAGAAATAATTGTTGCACTTTTATTGTAAAAGCACCAGTGTGTACAAATAATAATAAAACATTGAGGCATATAATTAATACTTCATTGCATCAATACTATGTGATGTGATGTGCAATATAATACTTTGTTGCATCGGTAATCTTTTTCTCATTGGTGATTGGTGAATATTATAAAATTACAATGCACACACATAAATATAGATAGATAGATAGATAGATAGATAATTCCATAATTCATCATAAAATGAAATAAATTTTATAACAGTATTCATATAATTTGAATTGTGATTATCGTGTTTGGATATAACATTTCACAACGACATTGGAAAATGCAATAGAATAAGAAACTTACTTTATTATATATGAATAAGAGGCCATTTCTCATACAAAATGGGACGACATAAGGGTCCACATTAATGTCATTGTGTAATTATTAGACATGTTTTTTAACTCATTGTCTTCCAATTGGGACACTATGTCCATTACATTATACAAAATGTTTGATTTTCACAAACAATTATTTCAAAAATATAACCTTCATTAGCATCCAATTATATCGTTCGTCATTATTCATTGGAATTGTTGTCAGTGCTTGATCTACTTGCATGACTTCGGTTATTTGGTCGAATATTTAATGTTGATTTCCTCAGTTGTGTTCCTACTCTTCAAATTCCATCTACAACATAAAAATAAAGTGTAATGAGTGTATCTACATTGGTGGACATAATGTAAAAATAGGTAATATGCATTATTATGTAAATTTAAAGGTGTACCATAGCAAGAATTGTGTGATGAATGACACACATTCTTTCATAACCAAATCTCATGTCATCTCTCAACAACTCTTATGTTGGCCCTACTCCATAATTTGTTTCCTACAAGTTTTACACCCAATATTACAAATGGATTTAATATAAATGTTTTTGTTGTTCCATTAATTATAAAATCTGAAAAGTAAATCATCATAGATATTTAGGAATTCCATAATTAATTTTTGATACACCAACATATATTCATAACCCATACTTAACCCAATATCAATCAATTATTCTGGTGGCTCTTCTTTGTATGTTATCACTTGTTTGAATGCATCCAAGGATGGAAGGTGAAATATAAAGATCCCAAATGGTATGAAATCTTAAGTTATTATAAGGAAATCATAATTACTCACAAAGTTTGCTATCAACCCTTTTTTTCTTGTCGTCGTGTCTTATGTGTTGAATGGGTTCCATTTCGTTTAACAAAGCAATTGAAAATTAATATTTAATGCTAAATTAATTAATCATATGTATATAATAGAACAAAATCAATGATTACTTTAATTGGAAGCACAATGTTGTTGAGATGACTCCTCCTACTATGCAATTATGTCAATTTATTTGATCATCTCCTTCTATTTTTTTTTCAGACATCCCTGTTGGCATTTTTCAGATACCACCTTGTTCATCCTTTGGGATTTTCATAATCTTCCTGAAAAGTAAAATAACATTAAACCATTTTTATATTGATAATGAAAAGTAAAGATAGCAAAATTAATATTAATATTAATACATGATGATTTTTAGTAATATTTACACATTCTTAGAAAACATGTATAAGAATATTACTTTTTCAATGATTATTTTTTGTTGTTGTATGTTTTTGCTAGTGTAAGTTTGACAAGTCACATTGACCATTGCTCTGAAATTTTTTCTTGTACTTTAAATATAACAGGATTATTGGAGTCATTGGATTGATTTTTGTACTATAAGTGGAAATTACGTATATACGTCCTTTCCACTATATCCCTCATATTTCTATTAAAAAAAAATCCCCTTTCCAACACCACCCTAGATGAGCTAAGGACCAATTCATCATCATTTACATCTTCCATAATTTTTTTATTTTCTTAGGGCGGCATTCACTTCCCTTGCTGTCGGTCCTTATAGAACAATCAACATATGTGAAATAGATTGTTTGAAACATGTAAGTGAATATTTTTAAGTACATTATAATTGAAAATTCAAGGAAAAAAATCATATTGATTACTTTTTTATTCACTTGATTCATCCCTCTGCAACTTTTCCATCAAGGTTTTACGCTCTTTTGCCCTTAGATTGAAAAGAATCTTACTGACTTTCCTCATTTTTTGGCTATGCATGACACACATTAACTAATACACATTAGTTAAAATTACATATAATTCAAACATTTTAATTTTATAATGAAATTACAAAGAATTTGTCTTCTTCACTTCTTTTGTTGTGCTCCCATCGTTCTGATTAGAATTATTGTTCCTTCAACTCTTATCACACATTTTATATTGATAACCAACATGGATCATTAAATAGAGAAGCTATTAAATGTATTATAAAGTTAAATTGCATAAGTTCCAGCTAAAAAATTAGTCTAGCATATCGATGCGCTTTACAAATAAAAACACTCTGATACATCTACAATATATACGCACTAGTGCATCAAAAAAAATTATGCACTGATAACGAAAAATAAATTTGAAAAGTTAAGCTACAACTTTCTCGCTGCAATATATTTATTCAATAGCACTGATGCAACTAATTATCCACAACACACCAAACCTTCCCTAAAAGTTTTTAAAAAATTATAGCCAAATGGTGCATTTTTAATAAAACTGTATCTATGTGTTCTAAGGAACTATTTGCACCAAAAACCGCAAAAGTGTTTTTTTAGAAGAAAACATAAAGAGGAATAGGGTTTGGGATATGATGCAATAAGTGATCTCATTGGATCAAATTCCCAATGCCTTATATATAGAAGCACAAACCTATTAAATATAAAGTGCCTAAAAAGAAAACCCTTAATTATGAAATAATAGAGTGAGTTAAGCCTCGGTGTTAAATTTTGCAACCACATAAAACAAAAGGAAGCAACAAGAAAGAAAGGGTTCCATCTTTAAAGGTAACTATGAAAATCTTTCATTTTTTTCTTCTTCAGAATTTACTATAAAAATCATATAAGAACATAAATAAATCATGCATTGAGATCATTAATAATAATAAAATACATACTTGAAATTTTTACTATATAGAGTTTTGTGTGGTTCACCATACCTTACAATTTCAATCTTAAAAAAAAAATTGGTTGCTCCAAAGTCCTCCCTGGTAAATCGTGTTGATCTTTGTATTGTCATTGATGTCAAAGGGATTAATGAACTTGGTAATGGTATTGAACTCTTAAAGCCACTTTGAAGAATTATATAGAAGATATGCGTGCAATGCTAGTTTGAAGATATTTATAGAATATATGTGTGCAAATCCCACCAAGGCATGGAATCATTGTGCGCAAACCCCACCAAGTCATGGGACTCTAGGGTGCAAAATTCACATGGCTGAATAATCAAAAGATGTATGTTGAATAAAGAACTAATGAGAGTGTAAGTTTGACCAAGAAAAAAAAGTGGACACATCAACTGAGCAAGATCTATATAAATAAGTAGGAGATTGAAGTGTATTGAAGTAGCTTAAATAACCCCAAAGGAACACCAAAATGTGGACACATCAACTAAGCAAGATCTATATAAATAAGTAGGAGATTGAAGTGTAGTGAAGTAGCTTGATAGAGAAGACGAAGTAATATACTGAAATTTCAAGCTTTAGCGGTCATACGAAGCGCTCAAGGAATCCATCTCAGAATAACTTGAGGAAGTGTGCGAAGAGAACTAGACATGCTAAAATATAAGGAGTGGTCATACAGGAGAACAATCATACGAGGAGCAGTTGTGCAGATATATATAAGAAGCATTTGCGAAAGTGACCCAATGGTATAAGAGGCATATTTATGCATAAGCATATTGTATTGGATCGCATAACGAAAAAAATAGATCGCAGATCGAGGAAACATATCATAGTTCGCAAATCATGTTAAACAACAACAAATCCTTGTTTGTGTGGTAGGACGGGGCAAGTAGAGAATATTGGTGTCTTCTATAGGTTGGTTCCTTATAGCTTGGGTTGGTTCCTAACCGTGCAAGTTGGAGATTTCTTATTATGAATTGTTTCTCATAGAGGATCAATGTCCTCATAGGCTGGTTCCTGTAAGACAACAAGTTGGAGCTTGTAAGGGATCAATGTCCCTAGCTAATCGATGTTAACAAAACAATGAGTTGATGCTCACACATGGAGATTAGTGTCTCCTAACACAATTGTAATAAGAAGTTTCTTTATATATATATATATATATATATATATATATATATATATATATAATTGATACCGAGAATAATACAAATGAGGTGTATAAATACACCAATATGTGATAAGTCGTGATCTTTTTTTAAGTGATCATGATTTAACATATTTAAACTAATTATATAAATTAAACCTAATAAATAATAATTTAAATAGTGTTAGTAATATACTTTTTGGTATATTATAAGTCATCTGGCCTTGAAAAGAATCCCCCACGAATCTTGTGTAAAAAGAGCTCAATTTGAACTTCTTAAATGCTTAATTAGTTGTAACTTCAATAGGGTTCTTGTGCTTGACATAATTTCCTTTGATAAACGCATAGGTGTGATTGATGTTGAAAAAGGAACTCTTAACACGAATAATGGTACCATGGTTTAATAATTATTGAAATAGTTGGTAACATTTCCATTCAAATTTCTTCCTGTATATGATCATGTAGGTAAAAACATAATGATTATAAGCTATGTTCTTGTGAGTTTCAAATCCATTGTCTTCCTGTAAAATTTGCGTTGCCACAGAATTTCCTTTAAGAAACTCATATGTGTTATTGATGTTGATCTTTGATTCTTTTGCATGCGTTGGTATGTCACCATTCTTCGACAAGACTTTGGTTTCCTTGGTAAAGTACAGTGGATCTTTAAACATTGTTAACTTTGTGAACTTCTCCATTTGTTTCTTGGAATACTTTAGTTTTAGTGATTCATGATCACATTGAATTGTGACAACTTGTGAAGAATCTATATATTCATGAGTCGTAAAATCTTTTGGTTTTTTTTGTCATCGTGATTAGGAACGTTTCCACTTCCTTTATTTGTGTGATGATACTCCTCTACCTTTTTTGTTGTTTCACAATTGTTATTGATATCATATTTATATTCATCATTATGATGTCAGATATCTTCATCCTCGTTAGAATCGTTATTGACAACATGTTCCTTCATGCTTAGCGCATCTATCTCTTTGTTTTTTGTTATCATTATTCTCAACTAGTACTTCTTCAGGTTTATTAATATGTTGAACTATATGTTTACTTTCGTTATTGACATTCATAGCAACCTCTTTTGCAGATTCATTTTCGCCTTTCACATTCTGGTCTTCATGCATGTCATTTTTATATTTATTTTATTCGTCATTGTTATCCTCTTCCTTGTTACGTCCTTGGTTGGTTTCTTGTTTATTCACATTTTCTCTTTCTTTTTCACGTTTTTGCTTCAAATGATTTCTTATCATTTCCTTCAAAATTATAAATTCTTCTTTATATTTTTCCCACATTTTGTTTATTTTCTCCACTCCTTTGGAAAATTTATCAAGTGATGATGACATTTCCATCTTTGAAGATTTGGGAACTTTGAA
>LPNX010836949.1:0-43397 GCA_001517045.1 Pseudotsuga menziesii | reverse complement strand
CTTATTAGTATCACGTGGGGTCCAATAATTGGTATCAGAGTGGGTTTCTTCAGGAACAATCTAACAACTAGAAGATAGATCATCATGTAGACATGGATAAACAGGAAGGACTCACTGCAAACAAAGCACCAAGGTTTGATGGATCAAATTATACATTCTGGAGTATAAGAATGGAGGTACACTTATAGTCTCTTGGAGTTAATGTCTAGAAATATGTTGAAAATGGTTACAGCGTTCCCAAAACTGCACCAGTTGAAGGAGCTTACAAAAGGAAATATGAATGTAATGCAAGGGCTAGGAATGCAATACTTTGTGGTTTAGCAGACTCATAATTCACCAAAGTTCTGCAATGCACATCTCCTAAAAAGTGTGGGATAATCTTAAAAACATCTCTGAAGGATATGACAAGGTTAAGAAGGCAAAGTTGCAAACATATTTAGGACAATTTAAAACTCTAAATATGATGGAAGAAGAAAAAAATAGCATCCTATATTGTTAGTGTTGATGAGATTGTCAATGCTATCAGAGGCCTTGGAGTACAAATTGTTGAAGAAGAATTCGTACTAAAGGTGTTTAGGACTTTGCCACTAAGATTTGACTCTAAAGTGTCAGACCTAGAAGATAGAATTGATTTGGATAAATTAACAAAGGATGAACTTCATGGGATTCTTATTGCATACGAAATGAGGACTACAAAGGAGAATCCTTCTAGAAAATAAGCATCTTTCAAAGCCACCAACAAGACAAAATGCAACAAGAACGAGCTAAATAAGAACTCATTTGATGAATCAGATGAAGAGGGAGAAAAATTTAGGAAGAAACTAAAAAGGGGTCATGGAAAATACAAAGGTAAGCCACCCTTCAAATGATTTGAATGTATGAAATTATGTCATTTTGTTTCCAAATGTCCTTACAAATAAAGTAGAGATAGTGACAGTGAAGAAGAATTCATCTACAAAGAATGAAGGAATACATACCAAAAGAGCAAGTTTGAAAATAAGAAGAAGTTTTTTAAATAGAAAAGGAGTCTGCATTTCAAGAAGGACAACAATTCGTCTAACGAAGATGATAGTGATGACATTCCAAGATAAGTGCTCTTCATAGAAATTGTAGAATACCTAGAAAATGAAGATACAAAAGAAAAGGATAGTTGTTACTCTTTCATTGAGGAAAAATTATTATATGAGGAAACATGGTCAAACATGGCACATGAAATTCAATCAATTTCCACTTTAGGAACATTTAGTAAGTAACTTTACATTCGAATCTACATTTCACCTTCAAAATCCAATATTGAAAATGGATCATGTATTTTGCTTGATATGAGTAATAATCAGGAAGAGATTGAAAGTAAAATGGAAACCTTCAAGTATGAGGATGAAGAAGCTATTGAAGTTTAATGGGAAGGTGAACTTATCTATTCCTCTATTGAGTTAAGAAAATAAAGAAGAACAAATAAGCAGCTAATGAATCAACTAATAAGATATCAAGAAGAGGAATCATATGAGTCTATTTCAATAATACAATTATAAGTGGCATTGGAATCATACCACATCCTGGAGAATCAACCAGAGGAGAAAGCAAATATCTACAATGCTCAAGAGGCTAAGATCAAGTTCCTAAAGGAAGAGTTGCAGAAGACAAGCAAGATTGTTAATTAAGAAAAGGAGGTTGAAAAGATGACTACTAACCTAAAAAACCAAACAAAGGAAGCCAAGAAGATTGAAAGAGAAATAACAAGTCAAATTTATAGGGAAGCAAAGAATTTCCAAGCGAGAGAACATGAGATCCTTTCTTTGAATAAATGACTCAACTACAAGAAAGATAGCAATAGGTTGAAGGTATCATAAATGAAGTTGCTAGGATCCAAACACAGCTAAGGACAAATGATAAGTTCAACAAAAGTACATAAATTTTGGAATAGAATCTCAGCAAACAGAGGTCACCAGATGACAAATATGGTCTTGTTTATGTCAGGACAGTTGAAAAAGTCTACGAAAACAATCATTTTCCAGTCACAAATCAACAAGATACAATTCAGAAGAAGATTGAGAAGATAAGAGACGTGTCATGAAAACAAGTTCAATCCATGTATGAAAAATTCTTGAGTAATGAAATAATATTTAATACATTGAAATGATCAAGGTGCAATTATTTTGGTCATGCTGCAAAGTACTATCATACCATAAGATGTTATGCATGTGATGGATTTGGACATAAGGCACAAAATTGCCAAATAATAGTAGAAGAATCAAAAACAAATATTCCATATAGTATCAACTGTAAAACATGGATGAAAGAAGAAAGTAACCTTGATCAATATCAAAAAGGGCGTGCACACACTAAAAAATAGATAAATAAAATTCCACAAACATTTATAGTATCTCCCAAGCAGTAGAAAATTGCTACTTATCTTGCTAGCTTCAAGGATTGTAAATGAAAACCCTTGAATTATGTATGCCACCATGAGTTTAAGGTAATTATAATTAGAATAAAAATGTTTAAAGAGTGTCGCACAAAAATACATTTGTATTCTATCAATATTTATATAAAAGTGGAGTTGTTGCAAAAGGAGGAAACAATATTATGTACAACTCAATTTTTAATTATAAACTCCAGACGAGGACAGAGGATGAGCCCCAGTATGATCTGCACATAATTAGTAATCGTGCAACAAAAGGAAACAAAGAATTGAACAATGATTGAAGGCACAAAAAATAGAGTAAGTGTATGGCAAGAATTATATTTATTAATGGTAAATCTAGAAGCAACATATCAACATTGACATAGACATTGACTATTCATTAAAATCATTTGGTATATAAAATTCAAAACACCATTTGTGTGGAAGATAGAGTACATTCATGTATTATATTCAAAAGGGTTTTCGTTACAAATTTAAGAAATACATATATTCAAATATATGCCAAAAATAAATATTTGACAGAAGTATGTATATCGGGACGTTTCATGGCCATGATCTACAAAATTTGATTTATGAATTACAAAAATGAAAGAAGGAGGTATTAGCACAAAAATCACTCATCGAATTTACAGGATGGTAAACGTAACTTTGTATCAGGATGGTATGTATGTCCCACCAAGTCTGAATTGCAAGGAATTATTCTAGCCTACTTCAAACGATTGTTAATGTATTGTTGTCATGTCTCCATATGTTCAACATAGCTCTTCAAGAGTGAAAATTCTTCCTCATATCACTTATTCACTTGCACCTGTGAATATCACTCCTTGACATCAACTTCCTTGATATATGTTGCCAAATTCTCCAGGTCCTTCTTGATTTTAATGAATTATACTCAGTGTGCCTGAAAAGTCATGGAAAGAGTGTATGGAGAAGATTTAGTCTATTTCTTAGACATAGTGGCAGAACAAAGTCTGAGAATTGGCTAACGGTTTGAGGGGTTTTTGGATGACATAATGAGCATGATAATTGGTCACCTGGAAAAATAGTTGGATGAACATGACCAATTTCAAAATTAGTTGCTAAATTTAGTAAAAGATGTGGACGTATATTCATCATAAATTATTTAATTCACACTCTCATGGAAGATCTGAAAGGAAAAAAAGGGGAGACTAAATTGATTGCTCTATGTGATTTAACTGATGACATATTCTCTATATTTTAAAGGCTGAAGTACGTTATCAAGACATTATATGCAATGTTGCATGAGTAGATAGAGTTATCAATTAAATCAAGTTATTACAAATATGAGTGATGAATGGAGATATGTGTGATAACGTGAGAATTCAATATCACGCATCACATAATAGTTTTAAAAATGTGACAAGATGTGCGAAGTCAGAAATAGTAACAAGAAGAAAATAATTAATTCAGCAATTAATGTGGATCATGTTGTGCAGTAGCATCTACGACTTGGAAAAAATATGGCACAATGCAGTAGAAGAAACAGGAGCAAGAAATGGGAAGCATGAAGTCAAGGGGAGAAATGTTACTTCATGGGAGATATATAATGAAGCATGTAACTACAACATACGCCAATGCAAGAACATAACAAGAGGATCAAATGGAAAGAATGCAGGGGAAGTGTGATATTCACAAAAAAGAAAATCATAATTAATTAACACTAAGAAGCAACAGAAGACATGAATGGTAGCATGGATTCAGGGGGAGAACCTGAAACTAGGAAGGAGGAGGATACATAGTGATAATACATGTTTGCGGATAATTCATTTGACATTACTATCAAAGGGGAACATAACATCAAGTAAATATGCAAATAAAACTACAGACTTCAATGAGGAAGCTAGCATAAGAATCTTCGCTTTACTTAGTGTTGACATCAATGCCAAAGGGGGAGATTGTTGATCTTGGTATCGTCATTGATGACAAGGGATTGATGAACTTGGTAATGGAATTAAAGAATTATATCCACTTTGAATAAGTATATAGAAGATATGTGCACAATGCCAGTTTGAGGAAATATATAGAATATATGTGCATAAATCCCACCAAGGCATGGAACCCTTGTGCCCAAACCCCACCAATTCATGGGACTCTAGTGCACAAAATCCAAATGGTTGAATTATCAAAAGATGTATGCCGATGAAAGAACTACTAGGATTGTAACTATGACCAAAAATAAAAAGGAAGAAGGGGTATCACCGATTTAAAGGAACCCCAACATGTGGACACATTAACTAAGCAACATCAGTATAAATAAGTAGGAGACATGAGTGTATTGAATTAAGCTTGATAGTGTATATGAAGTAATATACCGAAATTGCAAGATTTTTTGGGGTTAGATGAAGTGCATAGGGGAATCCATCGTAGAATAACTTGAGGAAGTGTGCGAAGAGAACCAAACATGCTAAAATGCAAGGAGTAGTCACGCAGGAGCACAATCATATGAGGAGCAGTGTATATATATATATATATATATATATATAAGAAGCATTTGTGAAAGTGGCCCAAGGATAAAAGAGGTATATTTTCACAGAAGTATATTTTCATGGATCATAGAACGAAGAAACTGATCACATATCACAGATTGTGAATCGAGGAAATAGATCACAGTTCACAGATCTATTAAAAAACAACAAATCCTTGTTTGGGTGGTAGGACAGGGCAAGGAGAGAAGATCGATGTCTTATACAGGTTGGTTTGTGGTAGATCAATTTGGTGCTCGGCTATGAAAGTTGGAGCTTGTAAGGGATCAATGTTCCTAGTTGATTAGTGTCAGCAAAATAATGAGTTGGTGCTCACACATGGAGATTGGTGTCTCCTGACATAGTTTTTTAGGTTTTTTGCATACTGGTGCGTTTTAAATATAAGCATCCTGGTGTGACCTGATATACAATGCAACAAACACATATAACTTTGTACTACTTTTCTCACATAACCAGTGTGCTTGTAAGATATGATTGCATAGGTGTGCTTCATGTTTTATAGCGCATTGTCTAGGCATAAAATAGGAAATTAAACATATAAAAAAGGTATTTTAATGTTGCGATATGTGACTATCAGCGTGATTAAAATATATGTGTCCATTAGTGTGCTTGTGTTATATGGGAGCATAATTATGATATAGTTTGAAAAGAGCAATGGGAGACATAAAATATAAAACTTTGTAAGTACTTAAAATCAATAATTTTGTTTTGTGTTCTCCATTCATCGGCGTCTATTAAAGATACGAGTGCACTGGTGTGCTATAATATAATAAGTGCACTGATGTTAATAATATTGAAAAATGCATATATAAATAGCCACTAACAAACATAGCAAAAGTTAGGGGTGACAAGGGGGGGAGGGGTTTTCTTCACCCCAGACGGAAAAATAGAAACCTATTTCTCTTGGGGGCTCGGTACAGAATCAAATAACATTGTCGAATCCCTAGTCCTTTGGAAAGGTCTTGCGATTGCCAAGAACACGAGACTTACAAAGCTTACAGTGTTGGGAGATTCGAGGATAGTTATCCAAGCAATAGTCGAGGGCTCCCTTCCAAATCATTTGCATCTCAGACAACTGATAAAAAGGATCCAGTCCTTAGCCTGTTTCTTTAATAAAATCGAATTTTTTCACATTCTCAGAATCCACAACAAAGAGGCGAACTTAGTGACAAATTTGGGCTCTGCGCAAAGCACCGGCTCCCTCCAGATCAATGGGTCTAATGAGTTTTTCCCTCTACCATAGGACTGGGGCTGAGAGATGGGACAACACGTGGACATGTGAATGGACATGTGCCATCATGTGGGCACTCATGGAAATGACAGGAAGCTCTTAAATGACTGTACGAGGGAGAAATTCAAGCATGCGAATGAGCTGTTTACAGTCTCGTCGATCCACCATGAATTGGGTAAGATTATGTGTGAATTAATGAGCAGTATGATGATCCCTGATGGTCTGGTGTTTTCATTCATGAGAAGTAGAGATATAAACTCCAGGAAGATGAAGGGAAGAGGAACCTTGGTCTGGCTGGTATGCAAGCGAATTGAGGTTGTTAACAGGCCAAGCTGCGTGAAGAGTCTAAGAGTGTTGGCGTCGAAGGTGGTCAGTTGTGTTGTAGCAATTATGGCCTCCTTTGAATCTTTGGGATCATCCATGTCGGCACTGATTGAATACGACGTTAAAGAGGAAGTGGAGAAGCTCAAAGGTACAGTGGATGTAATCGAATCTGAAGGAGGAAGAAGGCTGGGAAATGTGGAAGGGGACCTGGTGTTTCTAAGAAAGGAACTCAAGTGCACTGTCAGAAAATCTGAATCTGCAATTATCAAACTATTGGCAAATTTGGAGGTGAAGGTTGATAAGCTCAACCTGAGGGTGGTCAAATTGGAATGCAAAAACAACTCAGTTTCATCGTCCCTTCCCTATGGAGACTCCAAGTAGCCCGTGGCTCTCTCCTTTGTTAAATTTTCAGTCTGAATTGTCTCCTACTGGTTGTGGAACGCTGTCTAGTATGCTCTTTTCAGTAGTTTAAAATGTTAGTAATGTATGTTGTTAGATCTAAAGGCTTTCTTGGACACTGTTAGTGAACTGATATCCTGAACTTTTATAGTTTTTAGTAATTTACTGTGTTAGTATGTAACTTCTTTGTCGCTTCCATAAGGGCATGTTTAAGGATGGCTAAGGATGGTTGGCCTACTTTTCCGCTTCCATAAGGGCGTTTTGTAAATTGGGCACTGTTTTTGTGGTTATACCACCTCTTTAATATAATATAACCGTTTTTGTCAAAAAAAAACAAACATAGAAAAAGTTTTCTTTTGTAGATGTTTAGCGTCGATGTGTATAAGTTTGTTATGCACTGATGCATTTATTTATTTTAGATGGGATGATGCTCTTTATTTGTTAAAGTGCTTTAAATGAGTTAAAAATCCCTATGAATGTATGTTCAACCCTAAAATTGTATATCCATCTCATATGTTATTTTAGGATACAACCATATCAATTCCAATACTTCATAGTATACATATAATGTTGCTTAAACTCACCATATTCTTAAAAAATTGTTTCAAAAATATATTGGAAGTTGGATTCTGATATGGTTCCCATATTTTATTTTAGGAATGTAGACATTGTTGATTTGGCTCATATGCAGGGATACAAATTTATAATATCAAATGGTCAGTTTGTCAAATTCCAGCACAATCCAAATTGTTCAAAGCTCATCAAGTCCTCTCTTTCCATCTCTAGTAAGTTCATATTTTATGTATATTTTAACTATCTAATTGATATTATGTTATTTATCCATGTGAATCTGAATAGAAATGCATTCCATTTTTGTAGGATCGTGATTCAAGATTGATTTTGGATGCACAAGATATTCTACCAGTTGAAAAATGTGCAAGCTCTTATTAGAAGCAAGATACCGCAAGCAGTTGTTAGATAAAAATGGGCAGTCACTTTACCTCGCCAATTATTACATGCCATCTTCCAAACAAAATCGTGGGTCATCCACAACAATTCATTGTGATAGGTGTTAGCACTCCAGGAGTCCTTCTAGGTTGTATATCGAAGAAGCCTGGTAACTTAACTATAATCTCTCAATGATGGGTATATAGGTGGATCAAGATGGAATGACTAACTCACTAGATTGTATCCTCGAGACAATCTAGGTATATTCAATCAGTACAAGGCCTTCAAGAGCTATTATTAGATAGATTGTATATCAAAGGGATAAAGAAACTAATCAATTAACCAGAACATACATAAAATATATATATGATGGGCCAACTAACTAGCACTGAATTATTATGATCCTTGCTTAGTAATCAAAAGTAAGATGATAGTTACCATAGGACATTAAATAGAGACAGAAATAATTTCAACTCATAAACATAGAACAGAGATGAAAAGAAGGTTTGATAATAACAATGAAAGAATCTTGGATATTGAATATATTAAAAGAAAGTGTCTTCACAATTTATAGCAAAATAGTGTATCCAAAATCGAACCCCTTACTTCCTCTGAAATCTTAGGCTTTATAGCCTTTACAAAACAGTTCAAGATCTTGAAAAAACTGGATCGAATTTGCTAAAAATAGACAATCAAAATGGTTACAAGAAAATAGGAAAAGATCCTATTTTGAAGGTCAATCTCCCTATCTCAAATGATCTTCTTGGTCTTCGAAATATTTGACAGCTGTAATAGAGACTGATGGAGAATTTAAAATTTCCATTTGGCAGACAAGTCACCTTTTACCAAAAATAGGCAAGAAGCCTTATCACCTCCACCTTGCTGGAAAAAACTCAAACAAAACCTTAATATTGATGCCTTTAATCTTTATCTATCATTATAAATTGTCCTCGAGACATCTGGAACAGAGAATCTTGGATCTGTGCAAAAATGGTAGCATTCTGCCCTGGTTTATGCTTTCGGTGGCTAGGAGAAACAAAATATAAGCCTATAAGCCATCAAAAGTTCTACTTTCGGTGGATAATGAACAATTGAATGTCCACCTAAGCCACCAAAAATCTTGTTCTAGTAATCAGTTCAAAAATGAAAAAAGGCATTACCTCTTAGTTCAACATTGGGTGGTTTTCCTCCATAAATGTAAAACTTCTGCACTCTTTAATAGCAGACTCGACCCTGCATATTTATTTCTTCTACCATTGAATAGTGCACATATTTGATGTTTGTCAAGCTCTATCTTGCATTCCTTCTCTGCTCGATATTTAACACCTGTAATCTCATGATCTATCGCCTCTAACTTCAAGCTAATCAGCTCAATGAGAGACACCTTGATGATTTGATTCTGGCAATTTGACGGTGGATATCTTATAGCTTGGCACAATGGATTTCAAATTCTACAACAACTGGATATTAGAATCGATCTCTGCACAATCTCGTGGCACCTGTAACATTGATTAGGAACATAGTGTTTGGGCTTCTTCATCATGGCACCTGTACATGGCCTGTTACTTTCAATCTTGAGTTATCATTCCAAAAACCAAAACATGTTCATCATGGGACAGCTGTACATGCATTATGCTTGTAAAATCAGGCATTTTCAATTTCACTGAGCACCGAACAGCTTGATTGTTGGCTAAATTTACGGCTTGACTCATAATCTAATCTTAGTATGACTCAGGTTTAGAACTACAACAATTTAGTTCACTTGTATGCACACACCACATGTCTTTGATAATATGAGATTTAGAAATAATGAAACAAATGTATAAGTTTATTTATTTCAAAATCTACAAAGCATAGACTAGGGGTTTATTAATTTGTTCATGTTGTAGGTCCAGAGGAGAGAGTCAAAGGATGCTGGGCAAATGCAATCAATGGGCGATTTATGAAGAATTTGGAGGTTAAACCACTGATCAAAAGACTAAGGAAAATGACAATTTAAGCAAGAACGAATGAAATTCCTCAAAATTTATAAAATTATTTGAGGAGATAACATCTGGCTCCAACTGGGATGGAGACCTCCCTGCGAGGCTCCAAGAACCTAGTAGTTCCAGTCGCCTTTACCATTCGGCTATGGAGTCATCTGGCCTGTGTAGTTGATCCTCTGTTCAAACCTGTAACCTGCCTGTAACCTACTCTACTTATTCAAGAAAACTGAAAACAATCTACGTGCTCATATGAAGAGCTTATTCTTCTACCTATCCCTACATTAATCAACTGTATTGCCTCTTATCAAGTGAAATCATGCTTCCAATGAAGCCATGTAAGAAGCTGATTTGTTGAATCTATTCTTGATCTTGACCCAAAAAATAATGGAAGCCATGTCATGTAGAAATATAATTTGAAAAGATGACATAACTATCCTTCATCTAACAAAAATATTTCAATATTTATGCTGCTCATGGACTCCAAATAATCAGTGATAGGGTCATGAAAGACACAAAGATATACCTCTTCATGATATTGTTCCGATTGAAAGAAAATTTTCTGCTCTGATCCTTCACCGATCTCAATGTTGAATGCAGACTGCTCAATCTCTATCTGAGAAGAATGTATGATGAACTGTTGATCTAGACCTTTTTGCTCGTCATCTTCCTCTAACTCAGATTCACTGCTTTTTCCAATTGATGTATGCACTTATTCTTTAACATTAATACATTCAAAAGATACATGTTGATCTTCATCAATATCTAAAACAACAGACACATCTGGTATGATGCCAGATGTTTATATGTCATTACTATCATTCAACACCTCTTTGATCTTCATGGTAAATGTCTTCTTTAATAATGAAAGCTTTATCACAAATCTGATCTTTGTGACAAGAAAAATATTTATGAAATGAAGAAAATTCTTCACAACATCCTTCAAAAAGATATTCAACTGGAAAATAATCTTTACAAAAGGAATTGAAGGCTGAATGGAAATCTGTCAAAGAGCTAACACTTGCATTTGGAAGAGACCGGCACCAATCAAGAGCAATCCCCTCTAATGAATACTTGAAAAGCTTAATTTGAACATCCTCATGTACAATTTCAAGCTGATGAATAAAGTCATGAAAATCCAGTAAATGTTCAGCTGGTACTTCCAAATATTCTCCTCAAAATCTGGGAATACTACATTCCCATTCATCTCTACTAGGCACTGGATTAGGAAAACCAACAATCTTTGAAAAATCACAGAAATCATACTTCTTTGCTAAGATCTTGTTCATTTCAAACGAGTGGAGTCACCAACATATTTCTGAACAATGGAGTTGCCACTAAATTCGTCCTTCATGGAGTCACCAGATAGATGATTACAACCAAAATAGTGTTCAGACTTTGTCTATCATTAAAGCTGGATCTATGTCATGTCCCAAGGAGGCTGAGCTTCAATCTACTCTCCCTGGCAATGACGCCAATTTGTTAGGACTCCAGGAGTCCTTCTTGGTTGTAGCTCGAAGAAGCTTGGTAACTTGACTATAATCTCTCAATGATGGGTATGTAGGTAGATCAAGATGGAATGACTAACTCACTGGATTGTATCCTCAAGACAATCTAGGTATATTCAAGCAGTACAAGGCCTTCAAGAGCTATTATCAGATAGATTGTATATCAAAGGGATAAAGAAACTAATCAATTAACCAGAACATACATAAAATATATATATGTGGTGGGCCAACTAACTAGCAGTGAATGATTATGATCCTTGCTTAGTAATCAAAAGTAAGATGAAAGTTACCATAGGACATTAAACGGAGACAAAGAAATAATTTCAACTCATAAACATAGAATAGAGATGAAAAGAAGGTCTCATAATAACAATGAAAGAAGCTTGGAGATTGAATATATTAAAAGAAAGTATCTTCACAATTTATAGCAGAATAGTGGGCCAACTAACTAGCAGTGAATGCTTATGATCCTTGCTTAGTAATCAAAAGTAAGATGACAGTTACCATAGGACATTAAACAGAGACAAAGAAATAATTTCAACTCATAAACATAGAACAGAGATGAAAAGAAGGTCTCATAATAACAATGAAAGAAGCTTGGAGATTGAATATATTAAAAGAAAGTATCTTCATAATTTATAGCAGAATAGTGTATCCAAAATCGAACCCCTTACTTCTTCTGAAGTCTTAGGCTTTATAGCCTTCACAAAACAGTTCAATATCCTAAAAAAACTTGATCGAATTTGCTAAAAATAGACAATCAAAATAGTTACAAGAAAATAGGAAAAGATCCTATTTTGAAGGTCAATCTCCCTATCTCAAATGATCTTCCTGGTCTTCAAAATATTTGACAGTTACAATAGAGACTGATGGAGAATTCTAAATTGCCATTTGGTAGACAAGTCACCTTTTACCAAAAATAGGCAAGAAGCCTTATCACCTCCACCTTGCTGGCAAAAACTGAAACAGAACCTTAATATTCATGCCTTTAATCTTTATTTATCATTATAAATAGTCCTCGATACATCTGGATCAGAGAATCTTGGATATGTGCAAAAATGGTAGCATTATGCCCTGGTTTGTGCTTTCAATGGCTAGGAGAAACAAAATCTAAGCCTATAAGCCATCAAAAGTTCTGCTTTCAGTGGCTAATCAACAGTTGAATGTCCGCCTAAGCCACCGAAAATCATGTTCTAGTAATCAGTTCAAAAATGCAAAAATGCATTACCTCTTAGTTCAACATTGGGTGGTTTTCCTCCATAAATGTAAAACTTCTGCTTTATTTAATAGCAGAGTTAACCCTGCATCTTCATTTCTTCTACCATTGAAGAGTGCACATATTTGATGTTTGTCAAGCTCTATCTTGTGTTCCTTCTCTGCCTAATCTTTAACACCTACAATCTCATGATATGCCGCCTCTAACTTCAAGCTAATAAGCTCAACGAGAGACACCTTGATGATTTGATTATGGCAATTTGGCGGTGGATATCTTACAGCTTGGCACAATAGATTTCAAATTATGAAAGAACTGGATATTAGAATCGATCTCTGCACAATCTCGTGGCACCTGTAACATTGATCGGGAACATAGAGTTTGGGCTTCCTCATCATGGCACCTGCACATGGCCTGTTGCTTTCAATCTTGAGCTATCATTCCAAAAAACAAAACATGTTCATCATGGGACAGCTGTGCACGCATTCTGCTTGCAAAATCGGGCATTTGTAGTTTCACTAAGCACCAAACAGCTTGATTGTTGCTTAAATTTATGGCTTGACTCATAATCTGATCTTAGTATGTCTTTGATAATATCAGATTAAGAAATAATGAAACAAATGTATAAGTTTATTTATTTCAAAATCTACAAAGCATAGACTAGGGGTTTATTAATTTGTTCATGTTGTAATTCCAGAGGAGAGAGTCAAAGGATGCTGGGAAAAAGCAATCAACGGGCGATTTATGAAGAATTTGGAGGTTAAACCACTGATCAAAAGACTAAGGAAAATGACAAATTAAGCAAGAACGAATGAAATTCCTCAAAATTTATAAAATCATTTGAGGAGATAACAATATGGATCACTTTTATAACACCCCATTATTATATGGTTGTTTAAATTGACAAGGGTTAAAGGAGAACCCTAAGCATGTCACACTCACCCATTATATTAATGATTGAATCTCCAATATTGATGGTCTAAAACCTCATATTACAGTAAAAATCCAATAGGTTATGTAGAAAAGACACGTAGGAGCACTTCCTTATGCTAAACTTTGAAAAGTTGGAATCCAAAACAATTATGTTTCATCCTAAATTGACCATCCCCTCTGCTTCTAATCAGTCAACCGAAAGTTCTAGTGATCCAAAGAATGATATCAATACCATCCAAAACATCTCTACTAGGAGATCCAAAAAGTTGTATGAGTTGAGAGAAAAAAATGTCTAAGTACACACCAAGGTTGCTTCAATTGTTGGAGGGTAGTGATGACTTATCTCTTCCTGGTCATTTGCAAAGTAAATATCAAACTTACTACAACCATGTTGTGTATGGCGCTTGGTCGTCTTTTCTATGTATGCTTGATCTTGGAACCAAATTATAATTTTTTGGTAATAATTTTATGATTGCCAAGTCTAAGATAGACTTTGCAAATATTGGATTGTTTATCCTTTCACATGTACTCGTTCCTCCCAAACAATTAGTAGCATGTATGCCATTCCATGGTCCTTTTTATTGTTGGTGTGATTACTTAAATATACAAACATAGCATTTCCATGTATACTATGTGTGGGAATGGTTATGATTATGAAAAACTTAACAGGAAGATCCTATTATATATTGACAGTTTTCCACACACTCATGGGAACATTGTAGGGTTCATAAAAGTTATAGGTGCTCTTTATTTTCTGTAAATTGTTCATTTGAGGAACACTCCAATGACCAGGAGTTCTTTATGAAAAAGAAACAATCCAAATTTGGTGTTGTGCATGAAATACTTATTTTGTCTCTTGGTGACAAGTTGTTCATAAACTATAACTTTTGTATACCTCCAACCGCTCGTCAAAGATGCCTTGCATTGGGACTACCTTTAGATGTCCCCTTGGGGCATAAGACAAAAATCATTGATTAATTGTATTTTTTTTTTAATTTTCAATGGGATTAATGTAAATCTATTGCTCAATTTGAACATGTGTTTTACAGAATTCTTGTGGTTGGACATTTACTATTGGAAAAATATCTCATGCTTATATAATAATTTTTTGGTATAATGTTTGAACAAACCAATTGCATTGTGCTTACTAATATCATCGATGTAATGTTCAATATTTTTGAAATTAGGATTCTGAAAATGAGCAACATGTCTACCATCTTCCTTTGGAGCCCACTATAATTTCAAATAAAGATAAGTCTACTAAAAGAGCACAAATTGGAGAGGAAGCATACCAAGCATGGTTGAATCAATCACCTATCCAATTTCCACTACGCCTAGATTCACCAAATAGGAATGTCTACAGTAACTCTAGTTATTCACATATTGGCAATGAAGGTAATGAAAATAGGTTGGTATGGATGTTTTCTTATGGGATACGGATGCCATGGAGGCAATGTTGTTAGATGTATTCCAATACGACGACTTAGGGGATGATACTCATATAAATGATACCTTATTTGAAAGCCTAAAATATGCATCCACCACCCCTCTCTTTGGACCTATCCAGTCAAACTCTACCTAGTTAGGGAAAACAATGCTACTGTACAACTAGAAACCAATGTATGTTAGGTCAAACATGTGTTTCTTGAGAGATAAATCATCCACCTCCTCCTCATATGCTCCAGTAGCATTTGCTCATGAACCCTGGCGCATCACTAAGAGAGCACTTCAAAAGAAGAGATTACAAATCATTGTGTGATGTGTTTTGTTGTTTGGAAAGATATTATCCTTCTTCTATTTATATGAGAGGTAAGGAAGGTCAATGTTATATAATAGGTCAACCTAAGACTTACAAGCAAGCTTACTAAACATAAGTAAGCCACACACAAGTGAAGTGCTCTACTTCAAGGGTACAAGTGTCGAGCTCCAATAATGATGCCATGCACAATAATGACCCAAGTGATGTAACTATGTAAGGAAAGTGCACACCACTCTATCCCAAGCCTCCAAAAACTCCATCCATCCTCTAAAGAAAAGTACTCCATGCAAGAACATCATTGAATCCCCATGTGTCCCCAAGCCATCTTCATTCCTATGAACAAGAAACCAAGTTGAACCTTTCCATCTAGGGATTGTGGCCATCCTCCACATTGCATAATGCTACTCATGTGTCGTAGGACATTCTCCCACTAGGTGAATCCTCCATGTGCCCATCATGCAATTTGTCCACTATCTAGGCAAGATATCTCTAATTCTCTAGAGGATAACACTAATGATCATTTGAGCTCTGATATCCACTTAGCAAACTATCACATATTTGCATACTCATTATTGACCATGTCTCATGCTACAATCCATCCCAAACCATCTAGGTGTATCTAGGTGTTGGTCATACACCATATACCCTAAATATCATGAAGCACTCCAAAAATGGTGTAAACCCAGAAGTCTTAACACTCTCTCCTTATGAAGAAAATCTTTACACCAACTCCTCTCAACTGCCTTTGCAACTCAACTAAAATTGTTATTTACAAAGAAATATTGGTTGTGGCCTCATAATCAACCATTGTCACTTGCAATAATCATATAATGAAAATGACCCCTTATGAATATATAGGAATGTATCCTTATAACAATATTGAACTGCCACAATCCATCATACTTAGCACCATGGGTCAACATCAATGGGTACCACATCATAAGTTGTTAAGGGAAACCTGCAAAGATAATCATATCTCCATCCAAGATAAAAATCGATCTTAGGATGGAAAGCTTATGGTATAGTCATTGTATAATGCAAGGTCGTCATCAACCCATCATCATGAGAATCCCTCTCTTGCACCTCAAATCCTCTGGCATTTGAACTAGGCTAGCTTTGTCATCTTGAAAAATATTTAAGTAAGAGTATCATCAAGGAAAAATCCCCTATCCTAAGAGAATATTTAATCCTTGGCTCTATATTCTATAATACTCCCATTAGTTGACCCTAGAATCAATCTTATCAACATCATCCTTCAAGGCATCACACTTCTATCCAATGTACAACTGGAATTCATATGGATGGGAAAAAACAATGCTACTTGACTAGCACAACTCATTGTACACGCTCTTAAGCCACTAAATCAAGTATTTATACATTCTCCTTGATCATGGGAGGAGAACCCTATGCATTGAAGGATCTCACAATCAGAGTGCAAGGATTCAAATTTGGCTTGACATGTGCCTCCTGAGAAATAGAAATTCCTTCCAACCTCTCACTGAAATGTGTGAGTGCCATTGGATTAGAAAATAGCCTAAAAAGACCACCCTCACTCACCCCTCTAGCCAAATTCCTTGGACTTGCTATACTGCAATCACTTATGATGCACTATTTTCCCTCAAAGGAAACTCTCTAAAGCACATCCATTATACAAGAAATTTAAAGGAGATTTTTCCTCAAAACTAGAACAAATAAAATATCACTCAACTCAAGAACATCGCATAAAGATATCTAGAATTAAATTGAGCTAACTCCCCTCTCATGGTATTTGGAATCATCGCTAAGATCCATATACATGCCTCATCTTACTCATGAATATTGTTTAATAATGAACTATCATATGCCATGTGTTTAGAAGCTCCATTATCCACAAAACATCCAACATTGGGCACAATGCTAGAGGACAAGCAAGAGATCAAAGCCATATCCACCCTAGAAAATTTGCATATGAAAAATATCATCCACTTATCACATGTGATAAACAAACTTGTATCTATTGGAACAAATCAACCACTTATCATGGGTCCTCCATAGCATCTCACCTACTAAAAAATGACCATGCCATCAATACTCCATATATCTACCACCCATCACTAACAATCACTAGAACAAAGCAACCATCTATTACAAGTCATCCTAGCCATCACCTCGATTGAAAATAAATCAATAACAACCATTAATGTAATAGACCCATCATCTCCCATAGCAAGAAAGACCTATCAAATCATATCACAGGTGCAAATGCTCATCTCAAGCATAAATAATGCATGATTTAAGAAGACAAACCCATTTCTCACTTCCAAATGGTTCTTGAGTAATCGAGGTTTTCTCACCTAATGACCTTAAGTAGCTCAAGAAGCTATCCTAGGAAAAATCTAACTAAATTACAAGATCCCTCTTACTCAAGAGTCACCTCGTCCATAAGAAGCTCTAATACCATGTTGAAATTTTATTTGTGCTAGATAATTAACGAAAATATGAAAATTCACCTTCTCCCGATAAGGTTTCTCAGATCTTAACCCTAGATTTTCAAACTTTAGGACCACTACAAATTATTATGTAAAGAAACAACATAACAATCACAATAGTTCACTTCTGGTAGCACCAAAATTCAAAATAGATCAAAGAGAAGAGATACCAATCATTCCAATGAGTTTCCAACCTGTCACTTCACATGCATAAACTAGATTTGAAAACTCCTCTTTTACAACAAATATGGAAACAAACACAACAACAATAGCTAGTTCCATTATTATCTTCAATCTTAGTGTTAAATCTCTTAACTATGTTATTTTAAGTGTGTAAAGTCAACAAGACAATGAAGAGCTAAAAGTAACCATCCCAATAAGATAAAATGCTAAAGCAAATCTAGAATAAGAAATCTCATATAAATATGCTTAATGAATGAAATGTAGACATACCATAGTATCCTCTTAAGGCTATAACAAAATCTAACCACAAAATATGCCCCTAGGGTTAATCAACAAATCCTATCTCCTCCAAGTGCAACAATCCATCCAACACTATCCCTAAGGCAAGACCTCTTACTCATATTCTTCCCCAAATACATCTAAAGGTTTCCAAACACTAATCTCTAGCCTCTAAGGGATGAAAACCTAACCCTATAATCCAAGATGTTCTAAGAGACCAAGAAACCCTAACACCTAAGAGAGAGAGAGAGAACAAATGTACAAAGAAGAATCTCAAGAGAGAGAAATTATCCACCTCCTCCTTGTATGCTTTACTAGGGTTTCTTCATGAACCTCAATGCATCATTCAGAGAGCACTCCAAAACAAGAGATACAAATGAATGTGTGATGTGTTGTGTTGTTTGGAAAGAATCCCCTTCATCTATTTATATGAGAGGCAAGGTAGGTGAACACTAATGACCCAAAGTGATGTAGCTATTCAAGTCAAGTCCACATCACTCCATCCCAATCTTCCATGGACTCCATCTATCTTCCAAAGCCAAGTACTCCACTTGGGAAACTACCCCTTACAAAAGCATTATCAAAGCCCTCGTTGTCCCAAAGTCATCTCCAATCCTTCGAATAGGAAACCAATTTTCCACATGCCATCTTGGGCTTGTATCCCTCCTCATCAGTGCATAATGCTCATATCCTATAAGGTATTCTACCACCAAGTGAATCCTTCACTAGTCGCCATGCAAGTTGTCCATCATCTAGACAAGAGATCTTTAATGCCCTAGGGAAGAAAATTGGGTTAGTGATAATTTGAGGTTTGACATCCATTGAACAAGCTATCACAAGTGTGCATATCCATCACATACCATCTCTTGTGTTGTAATTAATCTCGGACCCATGTACTCTAAATCTCATGAAGCACCTCGAACATGGTGTAAACACTTTCAGAGCATCCCAAAAGCATATAAGCCCTACTATACCAACTAGGGAATCTCTGACGATAATGGTTCTTCTACTAACATAATGGTTGTTTGGTTGTAAAGTGGTTATGTTTGTTTTCTTAACATTCTCCTTCCCTTCTCTATGTGACATCTATTTTATTTGATGTGTGCAAGTGCGTTCAATAAAGTCATATACACCATGAATGGTGTTTTCGTAATTACCCCTTCCCCTTCCTGTGGGCTTACATTCCACATTAATTGTGAAAAGTGGTCCATGACAACACATAAGCTATAATAGATACTATAATCCTTACATGGACATAAATAATTTATTAATTGACGGTTATTACATTAAAGGCGTTTATTTAGAGAACACAATTTATCTCCACTGAGAAGATTCCTCGTCGTTCAAGCGAATAAAAAAAACACCATGTGCATTTCTCCCTACTATTTTGATTTTGGGGGTCAACTTATTTTGGCGGTCTATTGCTACAATGTTTTCTTATTATTGTTAGTGTGTTTATGAAGTTACTGACCACTCCACTATGTGCTTTGAATCCTTCCAAACACAATCTGGAATCTCATTAATCATATGAATATGAAGTAAATGCATGAATGTTTAGAGCTGGAAATCATTAATTTAGATTTGTAGCTTCACATTTAAGAAAATGTTATGTTGATCCGGATTTATGCAGGAATGCAACATAATACTCAAATAACCATAGAAACAAATATGCAGCGGAAATAACACTTCATTTCATTAACCAATAACTGAAACTGGTTTACATACAAAATGGAAATAAACTAGCTAGAGTGCTAGTAGCTTATCTCTGAGAAGAGATGTGGCGGCTACATGCCTCTAAACTCTGTGTTACAATGAGGCTCGAAGGCCTATATATTATTGAGAAACAATGGAAACCCTACACATCCAAAAACCTAACCCTAAAAGGTGAAACGCCTTAATGTGGGCCCCGTTGGGTAACTTGGTACATCAATTTCTCGGGGTCGTAACTTTAGCATACTACCTCCGTTTGACGCGCATGATACGTCATTAGAAAGATATATTTAAGGACTACATCCATACATGTAAAGTATCAAGTTTGAAATAGACTCATATTTACTGGACCATTCGATGCCGAAAAAACGTCGTTTAGGGCCTCAAAACGGCTCCGAAAGTTTAGGACCCCAAAACTACCAAAAATAGTAAATTCTGCTACAATTAAGGAAACTGGAACACTAAAAGAAACAATGGTGGGGGTCTAAGAGGAATAGGTGGGTGGCCACCAATATCCTCCTGGATCATATGTAAGAGGAGAAAATCTTAGGATTGCTACAGAGCATGGTTAGTTTTTCAGGTATTTGAACTCTAATTTATATACTTACATTAGAAAACAATGCAAGCTTTTTCACACCTTTCAAATGTTTGTTGCAAGCAACTTGAATGTAGCTAATTTACTAGGCCCAAATTACATCTTGACCTTTTTGAACTACATTGCTAGATTAGGTGGCAGAAGGATGAAGAAAGGAAAACTTATGTATCGATGATGGACTTTGGTTGGAAAGTAGCTATGGGTGCCATTATGAATTTGTACACAGAAAGCATAGATGGCTCGTTTACTGAGGCCAAAGAGAGTGGTGTTGTATGGCACTTCCATGATGTAGATCCATATTTTGGCTCTTGGCAAGCAAAGGAGTTGTAGGGCCTTCTTGAGAGTGTGCTTACAAATGAGCCAGTTGTTGTCAAGAGCGGTTAACAAATTGTGGAAGTCAAGCCTCAGGTATTGTACACTAATGTTATTAATCAAGTGTTATAGGGATATTTTTTCCAAGTGTTTTTCATCTTCAATGAAGATATTCAAGGTGGAAGTCTATAAAATTGTTTGAATTCAAAACATGCAGGGAGTGAGCAAAGGTGTTATAGTCGAAAATATTTTACCATCAATGGCTAGCCATGGGAATCCTTCATATTTTGTCTTCTGTATAAGAGATGATTATTCAAATGAAGACATGTTTGAGATTACGCTCTTGGCAAGAAAAGGAGTTGTAGGGCCATCTTGAGAGTGTGCTTACAAATGAGCCAGTTGTTGTCAAGAGCGATTAACAAATTGTGGAAGTCAAGCCTCATGTATTGTACACTAATGTTATTAATCAAGCATTATAGGGATATTTTTTCCAAGTGTTTTTCATATTCAATGAAGATATTCAAGGTGGAAGTCTATACAAAATTTTGAATTCAAAACATGCAGGGAGTGAGCAAAGGTGTTATAGTCAAAAATATTTTACCATCAATGGCTAGCCATGGGAATCCTTCATATTTTGTCTTCTGTGTAAGAGATGATTATTCAAATGAAGACATGTTTGAGATTATTGACAGTGAAATGGTTGTGTATAACATCTTGTTCTTTATTTACTATTGGATGATAACTACCTTCAATATCTATAGGTTTGTGTTTTAATTATTATTATTATTGTAGCACAATCTCCATACTAGCATGAACTCATTGTTGGAATCCATGTCATATTTTGAATCCTCTTGTTTTTGTGTTTTTGCATTTATCAACGATGTTGGAGTTTATGAAATACTTAGTGAATTAGCTTTACATAGATAAATGGGCATATTTCTTCCTAATTAACTCGATACATTATTCTATAGCATGCAATTTTTGTTGGTCAGTTTTTACTGAAGTCAAAGTCTACTACAATTGTTAAGTAGTTGAGTTGGAGAAACCATGTGATATATGCCAATGTAGGCATTAAAGTAGATGGTGATGCAATATGGTTTATATGGCTCACCAAGAATAATAAAAAGTCTTGGAGTGATTGCAGTAGCCACATCTGCATCTTCCTACCATTCCTAGCCTTATCAAGTTGGTTGACACTAGAGTACTGAAGGATGGGTTCACCTCATCTTCATTGGAGTTTCTCACCCTGTATAGTTGTTGGTATTGTATGCTGGCACAACTTTTACACAACAAAGAGAGCATTAGAATTTGAATGCCATTTAGATCTTCAAGCATATAGTTCTAATAATGTTTGTAGTAAACGAATGGAGAATGAAGATACAAACTGAACAAAACAAACCACACAGGAAATGAACAAGTATTGCTCAAGAATTTACAGTATCATTTACAATAATAATATCTGGTGTTACAATAGTTTACATAGGAAAGAATTCGAATGCATTAGGGAGCAATTCGAATCCTCCAAGTGGATATGACTATATCTAACTGAATCTCTAACTCAAGGTCTCCCAATCAATATCAGAGTCCAAATAGACAACTCCCTGATGACAAATAACTCCAACAACCAATGACAACTAGTTAACTCAATGCAACTGAGTGTGGTAGGTAGGAAAAACGCTCCTCCCCATGCAACCATGCATTATCCATGCATTGGTAGCTCTAGCTTAACTATTTGTGAAGTAACTGAATGTAACTGGGGGATAACTATGACTAACTAGTACTAACACCAACTAACTGAAGTAGGTTGGTGTCGGGACTCCTAGTGGCTCCTAAAATGTAGGGATTGGTCTAGGAGGCACCCAAACTGATGCATGCACATGCAGTAAGTGGCAGTTAACATCTAGCAGTGTTCCCCACACTCAGTGATTGGTACATGTGTCCCCATTAGGACAAGTGGACCAAATTAATTAATTAAGTTTCCTAAGTTAGGGTAATTAATCTAATAGAAAGTATGAACAAGGGAGGATTAATTATCTTAACACCCCCCGTGAATCCTAACTTGGACAACTATGGGCCCTGGTAACAAGACCATAGGTCACCCAATATACAATCTAAGAGACATAATACAAATAAGGTATGAAAACCTCTTGGGAAAACCCCCCTCAAAGTAGGAACTGAGAATCAAACCTTAATTCCCAAAAGAGACCTCAGAAAGGAAAATCTATTTTCGGTAAAAGACTTGGTAAAAATATCTGCAATCTGATCCTTTGTCGGACGATACTGTAGTGTGATGGTTCTATCATGCACCAGTTCCCGAATGTAGTGCATGTGAACCTCTATGTGCTTTGTACTCTGCTTCTGAACATGATCACTAGAGATCTTGATTATACTCTGGTTGTCTCAATAAAGATTTATTGTAGGTGAAGTTTGAATCCCGAACTCTGTCAAGATGCCATGCAGCCAAAATCCTTGAATAGCTGCATTCACATCTCCCCGATACTCTGCTTCTGCTGAAGAAAGTGCAAGGGTTGCTTGCTTCTTGCTGGACCAACAAATTGGCCTAGATCCAATCATGAATACAAAACCTAAGGTGGATTTCCTATGATTTCCATCTCCTGCCTAGTATGAGTCTGTAAATCCTGTGAGATCCAGTTGTGCTCCAACAGCATAGTGGATCCCATAATCAATAGTACCCTGCACATAGTGCAAGATCCTCTTTGCTTCCTTCTAGTGCAGCTCATGTGGCTCCTGCATATATCTAGCAGCAACACTCATAGCATAGGATATGTCTGGTCTCTAATGAGTGAGCTATAGAAGGCTTCCAATGAGCTATATGTAGAGAGTGTTGTCCACCAAAGGTGTTGCCTTCTAGTGCCTAGTATGAGTCTATAAATCCTGTGAGATCCAATTGTGCTCTAGCAGCATAGTGGATCCCATAATCAATAGTACCCTGCACATAGTGCAAGATCCTCTTTGTTGCATTCTAATGAAGCTCATGTGGATCCTGCATATATCTGGCAGCAACACTCATAGCATAGGATATGTCTGGTCTCTAATGAGTGAGATATAGAAGGCTTCCAATGAGTTTTCTGTAGAGAGTGTTGTCCACCAAAGGTGCGGAACCACCTTCTTCAGAAAAGGGCAAGGGGATGCCTTGCAATCCTCCATGTGGAACCTCTTAAGCATGTATGATGAATACCTAGACTGTGAGATCATGATTCCCGAAGTCTTTTGACTTACTTCGAGACCAATGAACTGTCTTAACAGTCCTAAGTTAGTCATAGCGAATGCTTTATTAAGAGAAGATTTAATGTTGCTCGATCCAGCAGCAGAGATGCTAATAATGAGCAAGTCATCCACATATAATATAACTAGAAGAAAGAACCCCTCCTTCTTCTTCATGTAGACATTGCAATCAAATTTGCATCTTTCAAACTTCTGAGAGATGAGGAAGGCATCCATCTTCGAGTACCATGCCCTTGGGGCTTGTTTGAGCCCATACAATGATTTCCTCGGTCTGTAGACTAAGGAAGGATCATCAATAAACCCATCAGGTTGTTTCATATGTATTTCCTCCTCCAAATCACCATAGAGGAAGGCACTCTTCACATCCATGTGATGTACTCCCCATTTCTTGGAAGCAGCAATGGCCAATACCAGCCTGATGGAGTCCATTCTAGCTACTGGAGCGAATGCCTCATTGTAGTCCAAGCCTTGCACCTGAGAATACCCCTTTGCCACCAACCAAGCCTTATACTTGGTTGTGGTCCCATCAACAGCTATTTTGGTTTTGTAGATCCATTTGCACTGTACCATTTGTAGATACTTGGTTGTGGTCCCAAACTGATGCATGCACATGCAGTAAGTGGCAGTTAACCTCTAGCAGTGTTCCCAACACTCCAATGACTGGTACATGTGTCCCCATTAGGCCAAGTGGACCCAATTATACTAGTGGACCCAATTAATTAATTAAGGTTCCTAAGTTAGGGTAATTAATCTAATAGAAAGTATGAACAAGGGAGGATTAATAATCCTAAGAGAGAGAAGGCATACAAATCACATACAACCATATATTTATTCAAGAGAATAAAATGTTGTAGTTTAGGCTTAACTACCAAGGCAACGAAGATCCATGATAGGGTAGTAGATCTAGAGAGGATTTTAAAATCTTGGTTTTACTTTACATAGTAAGTCACTTTGTTTACTCTGTCTTTAATGGGTTCCAATTAAAGGCCTTACAGTATAGGTTTTGGTGGCCAACAACTATTGAACAAAGAAGGAAAATTGTCTTCGGGTGACGAAAATAGTCCAGAATTTAGGAGAACAATGAAAATGGTTTCACAAAAGATTCCAAGAGCACATCAAGCATCCAAGACAACGAAAGATACAAACAAGGGTTTTTTTAAGCCATTGATAGGGCAGAAAATGTTCGGCACTATCATAAAACACAACTATCATAAGCCATTGATAGGGATTATTGGTTTATTTGGTATTGGATTAAAGAATGTGTCGTTTTGTTAAACCAACCAGTGAGTAGATCAGTAGGAGCTCCATTGATTATTGGAGTGAAACAATTCTATGCAAAACTGGACCCACTTTTAAAAAAGTTGATTTAATACGAAAAAACTGTGGAAAAAGTGTCAATCCTACAAAGTATATTATAAATTTGAAATACTACAAAGTATATTATAAATTTGAAATACTACAAAGTATATTTTTTAACAAAATACTACAAAGTATGGATGGATTAGTTATAAATTTGAAATACTACAAAGTATATTTTTTTACAAAATAGTGAAGTTGGATTTTTTTATATTTTTTACAAGCTATATTTTTAGCAAAACAATTAAATGAAATTTAAGATGGATGAAACTCGTGGAAGATAAATGGATTAGTTTCACTAATTAAGTGTTTTGAGTTTTATGGAGACGATTTTAATATGGATTGTCGAATTTATTAAATTACTTAAAGTCAAATCAACTATGATATATATATATTTATAATGGATATCTTTGACCAAATATTAAAAGCTTGTCAACAATTCCTATAAAAAAAATAAAAAAGATCAAGATTTGTTCGTTAAATTAGATATTTCCAATTTCTATAAATTGACCTTTTGGAAAAACTGCTCCTTTGGATTCTTCGAAAAATGATACCTATGGGTTCATAATGATGCAATTATAGTTTTGTAAATCATTAAATTATCACATTAAATAAATTGAAAAAGACTTATCATATGTTTATGCTTATTTTATAAGCTAGTATAATCATATATTATTATATCAAAAAAAATTAAGTGGTTGATTTGCCATTAGTTAGCAACAAAACTTTAAAAGGTAAGTCTATTCAAAATACTATGCACAATTTAATGAAATGGCCATAACCCATTCAATATTGTACTCTAAAGATTAATGCCAATTAAAGCATATTCTGATGGTTTGGTGTATCATGATTTACTACCAAATCCATGAATTAAACCTTTGAAAGTGCTTCAAGGTCATCAAAGTGTAAATGACGATGTAATATAGGCTTCTAGTTGTATCCTAAGTTGCAATGATTGTTCAAACCAAAGAAAGAATGACAAATGGGCTAAGTTTGGCTATTGAAATTATTTGGATAGTGTTCATTCAAAGAACAAAATATTTGGACAATGTTTTAAAGTTTATGGTGTGAGTAGTGACTACTTGAGCAACAAATCCCCAACGTTGGAGTTTTCAATTCTAACTAGTGCATTGACTAAGCCAATCTTTGTATTTATCTTCCAAAGTTAGTTTTATCAAATTTTGCCTTGAATTTCCAAAATACTCCTCCTTTTTCGTATCATTGTCAAATCATAGTAGAACAATATTGTTCTCTAGTTTCGTAATTGGCCAAAACTTTGCTTTTGTTTTCCCTTGTGTTTTGTATCTATACAAATCTAAGTTTGACATTCAGGTGGAATAAACAATACTTCTGGTGTGAGAGAACGTGAATCACGAGGCCTGGGCAAGTGTGAGCAAACGTGAGGGAGTGTGAGTGAGGATCACGAGGAGTGGGATACGAGGCTTGAAGCCATCGTGAGGGCCCTCCATTGGGACATACCTTCATGGGTCCTCCCTCAAATACCCCTCCGGAGGAGAGGAGACACCTCTTGAACAAAGCATTCAGGGTGTTGGTCCCTTTCTCGCCAAATCCTTCGGCAACAAAGATCCCAACATCTAGTTTTGTGAAGCATGTTGATGCCCCCCATATCTAGATCATGTCAACGACTTCGAGAATAAAGGCTAGCTATCACCTTGAGTTAAAGGGGATTAATAGGACAATTCACTGGGACCTGGCCCTCACCAAAAACCATGGAGACATGGATATCAAAGAATTGGTTTCCCCTGATCTCTGGAGGCTTGCAACACTGCTTCTACGGTAAAGGGGTTTTTGCATTCTTGTTTGAAAATAAAGAAGACATGTATCATATTTTTAGAAGCAGACCTTACTTCATGGGTCTAAGAGTCTTGTACCTAAATCGATGGAGTTTAGCCTTCAACCCAGAGAAAGACATGCCATTGGCAATACCAGTTTGGGTCCGTCTCCCACATCTCCCTTTGCATTGCAAGAATGATGAAGCACTCCAAACTATTGGGAATACCCTTGGGAAATATATTGACAAGGCATAACCAAAAAACCAAGAAGAGGGATGGAAACAATAAAAAAAAGCAAAAACACCCTAAATATGCCTCTAAATGCATCTAACGTGACTCAACCATATAAAAATTAATAAGGAAAATGAGCCATATTGAAAGGAAACACCCACCAACAATCAGCCTCAAACACAACCAATGGAAGAAGGAGAAATTCCTGCCACAAACACCCCTACAGAGGACACTGAAATAGAAGCAAGTGGAGATCTGATTTGCAGATCGCTACATCATACAAGTGGAGATGGGGATGGGAAAGATCTCGCGGGAACCTCATCTCTAGGGGGAACATGGGAAACAATGGTAAAGCAAAGCAAAACCATCCAAATGGTGGCCTCCCCAAGTCAATACTTGTCACATGGATCTTAAGAAATACTGGAACAAGCACCACCTCCATCCACTAGGGGAAGAAAAACTCAAAGGAACCATAGGGAGCAGGAGGCAGAAAGGGAGCTTGAATTGGGGAGACAAAAGAGCATAGATGAAACTAATATTATACAAAATACTATAAATGTCGAAGGAGTAAGAGCAAATAACAGGTCTAGAGCAGGACATCAACTAGCTAGGAAATAATGAAAATTGTCTCTTGGAAAAGCAGAGGGTTGGGGAGCTCAACTAAAGTGGAATCAATTAAAGACATCCTAAAATTCGAGAGACCATACATTCTTCCAGTCCAAGAGACAAAAAATGATCACTGAGGAAGTAATAGCTCTTCCAATTTGTAAAAACTATTCAAGGAGAGCCATTAACTCTAGAGGCACGTCGGGAGGAATAACGACATTATGCAACAGGAAGAAGTACCCAATAAAGTAAGTGAAGGAAAAAAACCACTGGATTATGACAAAGATACAAAGAAAAGATGAGAAAGATACAATATTCGTCTGTAATGTTTACGGACCAACTCACTATAGGGACAAAACAATATTTTGGGAAGATCTTAGCTCGTTGGGTGAACATGTGCAAGGGAAATATTCCATCTTCGTTGGGGATTTCAACACAACCAAATCACAGCTGGAGAAGAGGGGAGGATTGATTGTCAGGAACCCCTTTGGTGAGAAAATGGAGGATCTAATGTCAGATCTAGACCTGTTGGACCCCCCTCTTAAGAATGAGAAATACACATGGAGTAATAAAAGGACCATGGACATATCACTGCAACACTTGACAGGTTCATGATAAGTTCCTCCTTTCTCCAAAAAAGATACGCTTCTGATTTCCATGGCCCTACCTTTAGCAACATTGTACCATAAGCCAATCTCCTTGTCTTGATCTCCCACTGAAAATCTGGGTCCAATTCCTTTTCGGTTTAATCCTCTTTGGTTGCAAGAGGCAGAGGTAAAAGAAATAGTCCAAAAAGCATGGAACTCCAACATATATGGCTCACCTAGCTACATATGGGAGTTAAAGCTAAGATAAGTGCACTACGCTCTCAAGAAGTGGGAAAAGGTGTCCTTCAAAGGGCCAACTCTCCAACAGAATCAAATCCAAGAAGATCTCGCTACCCTTCAAAGGAAAATGGAGAGAGAGGAAGTGATTACACACTATCTGAACCAAGAAAAGGAAATGAACATGAGGATCTTAAAAGCAGAAAGGCAAGAAGAAGAAGAGTGGAGGCTGAAGTCTAGGCAAATCTAGCTAAAAGGGGGAGATAGTAATATTGAATATTTCCATAAGAAAGAAAAAGCTAGATTAAGTTTCAACCTCTTTAAAGAGTTGAAAGACGACAGTGGACAAAAGATAGAAGGGAAAGAAAAAATAAAATATCATCTATTCCAACACTATAAAGATCTCTATTCAGATAGTGAAGAGACGGATCCCATCTCTCAAGCAGATGTTCTATCGGTCATCCCTCAGAAAATAACTGGGGATGAGAATGAAAAGCTATTGATTCATAATAGAACATGAGATAAACGAAGCAATCTAGACCATGCACGTATACAAGGATCCGGGGCTTGATGGATTCACTATCATCTTCTACAGGGATACGTGGGATCATCAAGGAGGACTTGAGAAGAATTCTCAATTGGATAAGGAAAGAAGACAAAATTGCAGGGGCCACCAACACCTCATTTATGGCCCTGGTCCTAAAGGAAAAATATCCTAGCTCCATGGATAGATTCAGGCCAATCTCTCTCTGTAAATACCTCTTACAAGATACTCACAAAAATTCTAGGCACCAGAATGAAAGAACTCATGAAGCATTTAATAACGGACCCCCAAGGAGGGTTTATAGCTAGACGACAGATTATAGACAATATTATCATTGTCTAAGAAGCCATTCATACTACCCTAGAAAGAAAACAACAAGGTATGGCAATAAAACTCGACATGGCTAGTGCTTTTGATAGAGAACCATTTTTTTATCTGAAATTATGCTCAAGCTATTTTTTTCTAAGAAATTTGTTAGGTGGATCAAAGCTTGTATTAGTAGTCCATGGATTGCTCCTTTAATAAATGACAAGATAGCGGGTTTCTTTCAAGCCTCTAGGGGACTTAGGGCGGGTTTCCTCTTGTTTCCCTACCTTTTTATGTTAGTAGTTGATTCATTGAGCATGAAAATTCAAACGTTGCAAGAAAAAGCGGAGCTAAAAGGCCTTAGGATCGTCAGGGGAATCAAAGCTGCTACTCATGCTCAGTTTGCATATGATACAATTCTGCTAGGTGGGGCCTCTACAGTGATCACATAAAGGTTTAAAAAAGTGTTGGGCTCTTCCTAAAAGATTCAGATGGCAAGGTGAATACTGTGAAATCTAAATTGTATGGATGGAATTGTTCACCCAAGATATTGAACATGATAGCAAGATTTTTAGGGTTTGAAGGAAGCATACATGGAACTCATTTGACTATCTTTGGACCCCTATTTCCAGAGGAAAAAAACTGAGTTGAATGGCAAGGAATAGTTGAAAAGATCACGAAAAATATCTCCTATTGGGGAGCAAGGTGGCTCAACATAGTAGGAAAATTTTTCCTCATTAATTCCATCCTCTTAGCATATCCTATCTATGCATGTTCGGTCTCTATAGAACCAAAAAGAATAACGCAGGAAATTGCCAAGTAGGTTCGGAAATTCTTATAGCAAGGTGGGAACTCAAATGGATAAAAAAAATTACACCTCATTAACTAGGACATTTTCTGCGATTCAAAAAATACGTGGAGTGGTTGGCATAAGAGATCCAAACTTAATGAATCTCGTCTTAGGAGCAGAAATCCCTTGGAGAGTTGTTTCTGGAGAGAAGGAGTGGTGGAAAGAGAGTCTATGAAAAAAAAATATGAAAGGAGAAAGGAAAAGGTGTATGGATGTGCCTCTCGCGTTAAGGAATGGATCACAAATCTAGAATCTATGCAAGAAGGCAGACAACATTATTAAAATCAACCGTCATTGGATTCCAGGAAATGGCAATCAAATTAAGTTTTGGGAGGACAATTTGGGGCCTATAACTCCTTCAAATTACTTGGATACCTTAGCAAAACTCAAGCAATGGTTGGACCAGTCAAATATCTCCACATTGTATGACTCTCTCCATCTGGAACAACAATGGAAGATGGACAGGATGGAAACATTTGGAGGTTCTAGAGCATATTCAACTAGATTGAGATACACTACTAACCATCTTCCAAGGATCCACGCATATACATTGCCAACTTAATGATCGCAGAGGTTGGGGAAAATTGGGATCATACACGGTGAAAGAAGGGTATAGATACATCTCCAATAATAAAGAAAGCAATAGGGATTCTAAGTGGGCCAAGGCATGGTGCAAGGACGAGCTTCGAAAGATCAATGTTTTCTTCTAAAATTTACCCCACTGTAAAATTTTGACAGCTGAGAACTTGAGGAAAAGGGGAATTGAAGGGATGACTCGTTGTATACTCTGCAAAGAGTTCGAAGAAACTCTCGAGCACCTATTTCTGGAGTGTAAGTTCACCCAAAATGTATGGTATCACTCACTGCATGAATTTCAATTCACCATGATTCTTCCAACAAATTGGAATGATTTGTTTGATTGCTGGAAAGATTATTACCAAGGATCCCTCCGTCAAAAGCTAGATCTTACAAGGGATTGGGTAGCCCTCCAAAAATACATATGTTGGAATATTTGGACTGCAAGAAACAAAGAGATATTTGATGGCGGGATCTGAAGACCTAAGAAAGTTTCAAAATATACAAAGTCTTTATGGGTGCAGGCCCTTCTATCGTGAGGGATGAACAACATACATAAGGAGAGTTTGAAGGAGGAAGGAAAAGCATGGGAAAGAGACTTTCTATTGTCTCTTCTAGGCCATAGCTCGTAGGAAACAAAAAAGAAGGCCAAACTCTTTAAAATGGCAACAGAGGATGAGCAAAGAAGCATTTGCTAGATACTAGCTGAAGATTGGTTACAATTCTCTATTTTTTTACGGAGCCTCTAAAGGAAACCGGGGTTGGAAGGAGCTGGAGGTGCTATTTTTTATCCTAATGGAAACAAGCAAGAATAATATGCTTGGGGAATAGGGAAAAAATATAACAATGGTGCGGAATGGCTGGCACTAATGAAAGGACTGGAGATAGAAAGCAACAGAGGGATAGAGGATGTAGCTATGTTTAGAGATTCACTCAAGGTAATAAGAGAGGAAAGGAAGATGATCATGAACTATAAGAGTCCATCAATAAAAATGAACAATATATTCAAATGCCTAATAAATGAGTTAAAAACAATCAAAATTTTCCATATCCTGAGGGTGAATAACAGCCAGGAAGACATATTGGCCAACAGAGGAGTTCTTCTTGACAGTGGAATTTTAGTCTGCAAAGAGGGAATGTATGAAAGAAGTTGGGTCCCATGATGTCATCTGCATGGGAGGAGAGATTCTCATCAACATCAAGTGTCATACGAAGCAAACCATACAAGATCGTGGTGACTGGATGGTGGCTCCACAGTCAACAATTGGTAACTGAAGGAGCAACATCTCCTATACGCAATTGGTTGGACTCCAACATCATGAACGATGGAAATAACAACAATGTGGAGGGGAATCATGATGGAAAGTTCAACAGTGTGGAATGATCATGGTGGAAAGATCATGGTGGAAATATCAACATGCAATGCGATGGAGTCAGAGGAGGTAAGGAATGGGGCATAAATAGATTAAAAATAAAAATAAAGCTATGAGTAAAAAGGAAGATCTGCAGAAAGGGAAAACAAGAAAAGATAACAGACAATTTTAGGAAATAAACAAAGGAGCTGAGGAAACATTAGGAAAAAGCCTACAAAAATCCATAATGCTACTACACTTGGAGCCAGCTTTAGGAGAACCACATATTTGGACACCTTTCTCTTGCTCATTTTGTTGGCAAGTTGTCAAGAAGGATAAAGACAAGCTAGAGGAAGCAATGCCGAGTCCTTTTGGGCAAAGTATGTATTGGAGGGAGCATCGAAGAAATGAAGGGTGTACCTTAATTGCCTGTAGTGTAGGATAGGATCCCAATCTTTGCAACGAATTGTTTTTATTTATATATTCTTAGACAGTTTGTAAGGAGATATAGCCTACATAGAATAGGGAAATATGGTGACAACTCCAAATACGCCAAAGATGAACAAGGAGTAGTAGACAATGTCCTACTCCAGGAACAATTATTTAAAGGCATAATGAGAAATCTTCTTTGGTTTTATAAATACAAAAGATGCTCAATCGTTTCTATTAAAAAAAGAAGAAGATATATACAAATCTATTTCCTTCACGATAAATCTTCCTTCATCTTGCATGAAGATCTTCAAGGAGGCAGTCTATAAAATTGTTTGAATTAAAAACATGCAAGGAGTGAGCAAGGGTGTTATAGTGAAAAATATTTTAACATTGATTGCTAGCCATAGGAACCCTTCAGATTTTGTCTTGTGTACAACATATGATCCTTCAGATAAATATGGAAGATCCAATTATTGAGAAGGGTTTGCCTTGATTTCACATGGCTACATCACTTTTCTTGTTCGTTTCGATGAAGACTCCTTTCCAACCCCTAGTAGGTGGTTAAGATCATTTGCCTTTTCCACAAGGCAATTTAAGAAGTATAAAGGCAACATTACATTATAAATTAAACTATTACCTATCTCGAAGTACATACATTACTAAAGGAGTTTTTACTAAAGGAGTTTTGGTTCATTTTAAGATGATCAATATAATTGAAAAAAAAAACAAGGTAGAACTTTGTTTGGCAACAAAAAAAACATTAAAAAATAAACTTGTCCACTTATTAAGTCAGTCCTTTAAGTTATTCCTTTCACCTGCAATTTAAAAATTATGATTTTCTTACGTGTGAAGAGGATGGTGTTCTAATAATCTTCATTGTATTCAGAGCCCCTTTAAGTTATTGTTTTCACTCATAGTTTACAAATTATGATTTTCCTAAGATGGTGTTTTGATTATCTTCATTGGTTTAAGAGCTCCTTGATATTGATAGAAGATTATAACAATATGGAATCGAGACAAGCTAATAACTATAACTTCTAGAACCATAAATGACAAGCATGAAGTTATTTGTGGCTTATGATATTAAACCCCAAAACTTATATAAGTCCAATTGATGGTGAAAGTCCACATCTATATTTTATGCTTTCCTTGGTGTTATTAAATAAAATGATTTAATTAAAAGAGAGACTATGAAAATAAGATTGCCAATCTACACAAACTCGTCAAAACCTAACTAATGCATAACTAAACTAATGAACCAAAATCAAAGTAATGAGCAACCCTCAAAATACGTCATAATCACATACTTGTTTAGAAGCTCAATAGTAAGCCCCCTCAAAATAAAAACCACATGCAAATAAGAACTATAATAGGCCATGAAAAAATTGACTTCCAATAAGAAGGTAGTGATCAGTTTTTGCCATAATAGAACAACTTTGACATATGTTAATTTGCGCATTAGAGTGTGGGTTGTCTAAGGTACAAACAAGAAATGTGGGATATGTAAATAGTCACAATAAAATCCAATTCCGATCAAATTTATTTACAAATAAAATAATAGAAGTGGGAACAAAAGAAAAACCTTGTTAATTGAGTATAACCTAAGTGGTTGGGGGATGGGGTGTTATCCTCTCCACCTAGGTTTTATTCAAATGTGTCGTACTTTGTTTTTCTCAACATGAAGATATGGCTATCAAGTGTATTCTATTTTGATATTTTTGAGAGGGAGATATGTAGTCAAACATGTTGTATTTTGATTTTTCAGAGGGGTAGTATGGTTAGCAAATGCACTGTATTTTGATTTTTCACTAGGGAGATATAACTGTGTATTGTTGTATATGATATGATATTGTAATTTGTATCCTATTTAGGGGCCATGTTGCTTGGAAATTGATAGAGTGGCTAAAACATAGAGTGAGAGTGATTCATATAGATTTTTTTGGTCCATTACAAAGAGGACTTAGGCAAACTTATAGAGTTAGAGTGGGAAATTGACCCTTTTACAAAAATGTCACCCATGCTTCAAGAGACTAAAGTGATTAAGATGATGACCATCAACTAAAATACCTTAGACATATGACCATGTAAACAAATTCTTTTTCAATGTATATTTTTGGATGGAATGAAGCCCATAAATCGATCTTGATAGCTCATATTGAAATGCACAAAATTTGTTCAATCAAGAGTCAAGTTGTAGCACTTCCAAATCTCCCCATGCACTGCTGGAACCCTAAATCTCTCGAGGCTATAGGGTCCGTCTTGGGAAAATAAATAGACATGGCTATCCCAAAGGACCTTTATGCCTGTGCCTGCATATGCGTTGAGGTGGATCTTGAAGTAGGATTGCCAGAGGCTATCAAACTTACTATGGGGAACTGGTCCCATTTCCAAAAGTTGGACTACGAACAACTACCTTTCAAGTGCAGAGGCTGCCAAGAATACGGGCACTTCATCCGTAACTGCCCCAAAAAGCGAGAAATCCAGCAGGACAAAGCGGAGGGATGGCAAAGGGTAAACAAAGCTAAATCTAAAATCCAAGCCGGAGTGGCCTCTAAAGAAACCACAGTCATCCCTATTGAAGGATCTTAGGAAACCTCCAAGACTAAAGAAATCAATGATGTAAGGAATGAAACTAATGATGTTGAAGAGAAATCCAGTAATGAAGTTAGTAAGGAGCCAGAAGTAGCCCTATCAGACCAGCAAGGGAAAGACCATGATGAAGGTACAACAATGACCAAACTGTTGATGAGACCATGTTAGAATGGGATCTCATGGATATTAAACCTTCGTCAGGAAAGTTTACATAGAATAATAAAAGGACCAGGCCAGGGCACATTGCTACCAGGCTAGATCGCTTCCTGGTTCAGGACTCCTTCCTTCTCCTTGGCCTGAATCTTTCTTCCAAAATTTTACCGTTTGGAGGATCAGACCATAAGCCTGTACTCCTTGAGATGGAGAAGGAAAAAAAATCTATGCCCTATTCCTTTTAGATTTAATCCTCTGTGGGCCAATCATCTCGAATTCCTAAAGATTGTTGCAAATGCTTGGTCTCCCCCGGTCATTGGATCCCCTTTCTACGTTTGGGAGGAGAAATTAAGGAGGATCAAGAAAGTACTTAGAGGTTGGGCTAAGTCGATCCCTTCTCCCAACCTCAAAAAAGTTCAAGATGCCCTTGCACTGGAGACACATCAGGCCAGCATGGAGGACAGAATTGTGGTCAACTCAGACATTTAAACTGAGATCAAGCTGCAGTCAGATCTCCACGCTGCTTCCAGAAACGAATCTGAGTGGTGGAGGCAAAAAGCTCACTGCAAATGGCTGAAAGACGGTGATAGAAACACTAGCTTCTACCACAAACAGGCGAAGGCAAGAAAAAATGTCAATTTCGTGCATGAGATCCAGGCTCACGATAGGTTTATTATCAATTTTGAAGAAATAAAAGAAGAAGCGTCCAGGCATTTCAAAGACCTCTTCACAGCCCAGCCTATCATTGAAGACGCCGATCTACTTCAACTAATTCCCAGTGCTGTTAATTACAATGATAATGAGTCTCTGAAGCAATCGATCACGATGGAGGAAATTAAAATGGCCGTTGACAGTATGGAGGAGGATAGAGCGCCTGGGCCCGATGGATACAATGTTAATTTTATTAAAATATGTTGGAATATCATTAAAAAATATCTCTTCAAAATGATCAAGAAATCCCAATCCTGTAGCAAAATTGGGGGCAGTACTAATTCAGCTTTGCTGGCTCTGATACCCAAAGAGAAGGGAGCTAATTCTTTCGACAGGTTCCGGCCTATATCCTTGTGTAATATAGGATATAAAATCATTACAAAGATCATAGCCAGCAGATTAAAATATATTCTCCCTCACCTTATCCCTGAAAATCAAGGCGGTTTTGTGAAAGGCCGAAAGATCTGGGACAATATTATTGCACTGAGAGGCGCTCTACAGCCCAGTATGGGGGAGATCTTGTAACGTGATGTAATGTTACTAACATGTCGGCAAAAAATAATAGTGAAAGTGAATATTATGGGAGAGATCTTGTAACGTGATGTAACGTTACTAACATGTCGGCAAAAAATAATAGTGAAAGTGAATATTATGGGAGAGATCTTGTAACGTGATGTAACGTTACTAACATGTCGACAAAAAATAATAGTGAAAGTGAATATTGTGGGAGAGATCTTGTAACGTGATGTAACGTTACTAACATGTCGGCAAAATATAATAGTGAAAGTGAATATTATGGGAGAGATCTTATAACGTGATGTAACGTTACTAACATGTCGGCAAAAAATAATAGTGAAAGTGAATATTATGGGAGAGATCTTGTAACATGATGTAACGTATGTAACATGTCGGCAAAAAATAATAGTGAAAGTGAATATTAGTGGATATTATGGGAGAGATCTTGCTGTTGAAATTTAGATTATAATGGATTCTGATCAGCATAATCAGGATGGGCCTGCAAAGCCAATGAACGGCTGCAATAGCAGTGAGATCATCAAGTCCGATCAAGAAAGTAAAGATATTCAAGAAGTTAAAGAAAATCCTAAGCAGAAGTCCCGAAAAGGTTCCTTGAAGGCTGTAGAAAGGAATTTATGTCGAATCAAGTTTTTCAGATCAATTTCGTCGGTAAAACTTATGTGCAGGTGTCGAGATTTATACGCTCAAACTATGCTCAGCTGCAGTTGCGCTCACACCGACACCACTGCCTTCATTTCATCGGAATCGGGCGGCCGGACTCGCTAGGGTTCACTTCCCGCAAATTCATCTAACACCGGCGGCGGCGGCAGCAGAAGACCCAAAGAGGAGAATCTGTGACGGATTATCAAAATGATGAACAGTAAATCACATTCAAATGATGATCAAGATTTTGTAAATGATCATGATGAGGAGCTCATGGCGATTAGTGCAAAAGCGATCAGTAACAGCATCGGCATGGCCTTCAGTATCCCACGGAGTAGCAGTGTGAATAATAATAATGGTAATTTTAGTTGGATGAGCATAGCACCAATCGATGAAGAAAGCCCATGTTACTTCCCTGGCTCCTTCAAGAAGAAATGGGCCACTCCCCTTCCCCGCAGTGCCAACACTTCTACTACTTCAACTGTAATTTGATTCCTGCATACATATATGCATATGTATATCTTCATGAGTATTTTGTATATTCGCTATTGTTTTGTGTCCTATTTGGTAGAGGATTGCTGAATTTCCTAATGCTTATGGACTTCCAATTTTAAGCATTCTATTTATAAAAGTATTTTATTCTCCACTTATAAACTAATAATAATAATATATAAACAATTGATTTATGTTTACTCAAAAAAATAGGATACAATATTCATTTCAATGACTTGATATTAATAGTTGTGAATTCTTTTAATGTTAATATAACAACTGTATTTTTGTAAATATAACTTAAAAATTAACCTAAATCCTACCTTAAAATAAAGAGTGTAGACTAATGTTAGGCAGTCGATTTCTACAAATTTGTTTGTAGATAAAGGGTGCCGAATCGAAAGTTTTCAAATAGACATCTGCAGCTCTTAAGCAGGCAACCACGAAAGCTACTGTTGAATGAATGAAGTTCTAATACACGAAGTCTTCGAATAGGCATTGGCTTCTCTTAAGCTGGCAGCAATCGAAGTTACTATTTATGAACTTTGAAGTTCAGACATGTTGGATAATACAACAACGTTCTTGATCTCTTTCTTAGCGTTTATATCCATTTTACTCTTCCTATTTTGTCGATCCTGTGCTCTTGGATGTAAAAGAATTTTGAACTACATTGAGAGAAACTATATGCAATGCAATGCAATGCTATCCACTTACTGAGCAGATCCACTAACACACACAAGTGGGTTGTCAGTACTGTGCATTGGATATTGATATATAATTTAGTTCTTATGAGTTTTTAGATGATTAAATATTGATTAACTATGCATACTATTCTAACAAAGAAAACACAGTTACTATAATGACAATGACAAGATAAAATAAAGTGGGAAATAACCAAAAAAAAAAAATCACACTTGAGGTCGTCAAACCTGAATCGGTCACAGACATCTCACACGGCAAGCTCAAATACACAGCATGCAATACGAAATAACCCACAACAGGTCTCTTATGCATTAATTATCTTCGTAATTGAAGTTAGGACGCTTTCAACCTTGGAGGTCTTTTGGTCTTAAAGCAATTTAAACTTGAAAATCAAAAGACTATATATTATTTTGGAATACATATTAAATTTATATTTTAATTTAAAATTAAATTAAAATATAATTAAAATTTATTATTTATATTTTAATTTAAAATTAAATTAAAATATAATTTATATTTATATTTATATTTTAATTTATTTTTTAAATTTAAATTTAAATTAATATTTATATTAAATTTAAAATTAATATTTATATTAAATTTATTTCTTTTTGTCCTAAATTTAAATATTAAGCAAGAGAAGCAACTTGCCATGGAAATGAAAAGTAGACATCTCAGCTATACGTGAATCCCTTTAATTCCTACACAAACATTGAAAAAATTAATTGTTTCCTACAAAGGCATTGAAAAAAATTAATTACACATTTCACTCTTGAGAATGATTGGTACAAGAATCACTCTAATTCTCCAATGGATTTGATCCCTCTAATGGGAGTAGCTTATTATTTTAATTGACTATTTAATAGTTATTATTCCAATATAGAACCTAAAGATTGTAAGCTTACATGGATATATTCCCTTGGCACATGTAATACCAATGGAAAATTTGACGCCATGTAATTATCCACAAAAATATGTTGGCCTTGAAGATGGTTTTAAAACCATGTGAAAGGCCTCCTAAACAACCATGCAAGGCTTCTTAAACAACCCATGGTATGAATTTGTTAATTTTTTTTACCAAATTTCAATTAAAAAAATAAAATAAAAAATAAACTACTCCAAAAAAAATTATAAAATTTCAAAAAATATATTATTTCAAACAGTAATCAATACCTTCATTTTCCAAGATTCTTTTTCCATGAGCATTGTACCATCCATCCGTGAATCATAATGAAACAAAATTAAGATATGCTCAAATTCTTAATTCATTATTATACTTTAAAATTTCTAAAAAAATTACAGTTGTACTTTAAAGTCTTTGTGGTCGGATGACCGAATTTCTAACCATGTTTGGATCAAGTGAAAATGGTGAAGAGCATCTCAATATCTGCCACCATGCTAAAACTCAGTTAGGCGCTGAATAAAGCTACTACATTTCCTAATAAATGAATTTGCTACATGCTGAGCAAGGAGAACACTGTTCTAAATGCAAAGGTAATGAATCTAACGTCAATTCCAACCAGCTAAAGAACTCGCCAACTCTCACAAGCACCATGTGAGAGTTGCAATTGAGTTGAATTAGCTGCTCCTCATGCGTTGTTGATAGGAATATCATACTCGAGATCATCCTCATAGCCATATCTATGTTTTCAACTTAACCAAATCCTAGGCTCTATCAATCGCCAAGATAGTAGTTGATAGGAATATCATACATTGACATAATCCTCATAATTATATCTATGTTTTCAAGTTAACATGTTCCTTACAATGTTGATCAAACTCCACTTTTGTGTCATCACCCACGGTTGAAACCAGCCTAGATCCAAATCCTAGGCTTTATCAAGCGCTGAGAGGGATCAAATCTCCCGAGGTGCAAACCTCTTCTAAGGTATTGCACTCAAGGAGCTTTTCGAGGAGAGGTTTGCACCTCGGGATATTTGATCCCTCTCGGCTCTTGATAGAGCCTAGGATTTGGATCTTTTTAGTTCAAGAGGCCATCCACTCTAGTACAAAGAATGGAGACAAAGGAATGGTGGTGAAACTCGACCTAGCAAATGCCTTTGACAGAGTCAGCCACCCATTTCTCCTTCAAGTAATGAGGAGATTCGGATTCGCTCCAAAATTTATCTCTTGGGTCAAGGCCTATATCAGCTAGCCTTGGATAGCTCCGCTAGTCAATGGAAGAGATGCTCCCTTCTTCCAAGACACCAGAGGTCTGAGGCAAGGATGCCCGCTATCCCCTCTGTTGTACGCCATCCAGGCTTCAGTTCTAAGTTTTCAATTGGAATTTACCAGGCAAGATCAAGAGCTTTCAAGAATTAGGATGGAAAGAGGCACTAAAGACATCAATCACACGCAGTTCACGGATGACACTATCTTACTTGGAGGAGCCAGTCAGATCATAGCTCACCGGTTCAAGAATGAAATGCACCGTTACTGTCAAGCCTCTGGTAGCAAAATCAACTTCAAGAAAAGCTAGATCTATGGTTGGAACATAAACCCAAGGGAAATGCTAGATATTACCCGGGTCCTTAACATAGATGGAGCAGTCAACTGGGACTCCTTCAACTATCTTGGGGTGCCTATTTTCAAATCCAAATGCAAGACCTCAGCTTGGCTCCCTATTGTGGAAAAAATCGAAAGGAAAATCATGGGATGGGGAGTGGTCTGGCTCAACCTGGTTGGGAAGGTAGTGCTCATCAAAGCTGTCTTGAACAGCTATCTACTCTACCAATGCTCATTATTACTTGCTCTGGCCCAAATTATTAACCAGATCGAAGGATTGATGAGAAACTTTCTTTGGCAAGGAGGAAATAATGGGGGTGGCAAAAAATTCGCCTTGGTAAGCTGGAAAACTATCAAAGAGCCATGGTCTGAGGGAGGTCTTCACATAAGAGATTTAAAAATTCAAAATTTGGCTATCGGAGCCAAGTTGCTATGGAATATGCCGGTGCCCAAACCGTCCTAGAGTAGCTGTGTATTAAAATGCAAATACTTCCACGATCCAAGACTTAGATGTTTCGATGGAGAGCCTGTGATTAAGAATGGATCCTCCATAGGGAAAATTTGTAAGAAGGTGATGCCATTCTTCACCTCTAAATTGCACTGGATCCCTGGCAATGGGAAACGGATAAGAATCTAGCAAGACGTGATCCAAGGACAGACCCCACCTAAGCTCCCTCGTCTGCAAAATTGGATGACAGCGCTGGGAATTAACACATTATGGGACATTTCTGAATGGGAGAATGATGAACCAATGCGTTGGGTAGGCTGGACACTGCCGGAGTGCCCTGCAGACTTAAACAATGAAAAAAACATGCTTTTATCTCATTTATCTGGGCTGGCTCTGTTGAAAAAAACCATGAAGTACAAGCGTGGATGGGGACTGAGCTCAGGCAGATACACTGCGACAGAAGGATATCAGAGATTTTCTGCCAACTATAACGTGCCCGAAAATCCAGAAATCTGGAATTATTTATGGAATTGCGAGACAGTGCCAAAAATTGAGATGTTTACTTGGACTCTGATGCATGGGAGAGTTCTTACTGGTGAGAATCTGGAGAAAAGGGGGATTGCAGGCCCATTTCGCTGCCCTCTCTATGATGTAGATGCCGAAAATATCAGTCATCTTTTTCTAAAGTGCCCTTATGCTATCTATGTCTGGAAGGAGGTGCTGAAGCATTGGGGAGATGGATTGCAATTACCGGATTACATCCAGGCCTGCTTTCTCAATTGGGATAAACTCTATCAAGGAGAGCTTGGGAAAAAAAATGGAGTGAAAGCATGCTGGATGAAACTTCTGAAAATAATTTGCTAGTGTATTTGGAATGAAAGAAACCATAGAATATTTCAAGACAAGTTTCAGCTAGCATGGAAGATTGCTGCTAAAGCAAATGCCTTACTCGGGGAGGTGGTCAGTATCTCCAAGATTCCAAATAATAAAGAAAAGCTGACTGATACTGAAAACAATTGGATGCAAAGCCTCAATATCATGGCCGCAAATTCTATGAATGCTAAAAATTTAGAGGATTGGGAGATCAGAATGGATAAGTCCCAATTTGAGAATTGGTTAAGAGAAAGGAAAATCTTCAAACTGTTTTTCGATGGAGCCTCCAAAGGGAATCCTGGCCGAGCAGGAGGAGGAGGAATTATTCTGGAACCAGGAGGGAAAGTTGAGATAGAATACTACTGGAATATTGGATTCAACTCCAATAATATGGCCAAGGCTTATGGGGTTTGGCAAGGGCTCAAGAAGCTAAAGAAGAAAGAAGTGGAAGAGGTATTGGTTTTTGGTGACTCCAGGTTTATTATCCAAGCGTTGAACGGGGGAAGAAAGGGAAAAAAATGAACAAACAACAAGGTTGATTAAGAGGATTAGATCATTGTCCAAAATGTTCAGGAAGATCAATTTCTTTCATATTCTTAGGGAGCTTAATGTAAAGGCAGATCTCGCAGCCAATAAGTCTATTGATGTAGGACTTAATGAGCTTATTGTTAATCTGGATGTAAGCATTGAAATTCCGCCTTAGTACTTTGTAGTTTGACCGTCTGGAGGTGCAATGATAAGGTAGATTGATGTAATAAGTTCTCTTTTCAGCATTTTTTGCTGACCCTATCAATATAACATAAACGCTCTTGTTAAAAACAAAAAAGAGTCAAGTTGTAGCAACAATATACAT
>LPNX010836941.1:0-12205 GCA_001517045.1 Pseudotsuga menziesii | reverse complement strand
GTGTAAAATTAGATGTGAAATCAGACGCAAAGGTAGTTGAGGGGCTAGAAAATGATGCTTCTGGAGTAGAGTTGTATGATGAAACCTTGTCTGACACAGAATCCGTGAGAGAATGCCTAAGGGAAAAACCGCTAGTTGGAGACAGGCTGAAGATTGCTCTAGAAGACACTAAGATACTGATTAGTATCCTTGATATGTTCACTGAGTTTCCTTGGAATAATTTTTTGCATAATGTAATTTTTGATATTGCCCAGCAAATATTCAATGGTCCCCTCAAAACTGGTTATAATAGGTTCCTTTTGAAAGATTATTTGGTTGATGCATACCTAACTAAAAAGATTGTAGATGCAGATAAGGCATGTCAAGACTATGAAAAAAAGACCGGTTTACGTTATGGTTATATGGGTCATTTGACATTGATTGCCGAAGAAATATCGAAATTCAAAGAGTATATTGATGAAATGAAGCTAACTTTTTGCAATACCGCTGTTTCAGATCGACTTGAGGAACCATTTTGGAAAGAATATAGTGAAACGATCTTGGCTGATACAAGAGAGAAGTATAACACCGTTTTGGGAGATTTTGGCAATGACCAAGAAAGCGATGACGATGTTATTAGGAATTCTGATTCTGAGGATATAATTGGTGATACAGAGGGCAACGAAAACTACGGAAATGGAGAAAACGATGAACTTCTTAGTAACGGGCATGATTCTGGGAACATGGATTTATATTATAACTTCAATAATAACGAGAATGAAGAAAATGAAGAAGATTACGCAGAGTATAGTGATGTGGATAATAAAAATTACTATAATAACGTCGAGACTAACGACGATGATTATGATAGTGATGATGGTAAATCCAAAAGTGCCGAATCAGAGTTTACCGATAAAATATCTGAACATAGGGATGGCAATAGTCTCTATAATGAGGACAATGATGAAAACGGGAGTGACAAATGGACATCGGGTACTTCATTGTTCCCTCCAGACCATTTTCCTAGTAGGTCACAACCTTCAGATCCTAAACTGCAAGACCAGAATATTTTTCACCATCAGTTTGACTTTGAAGGTGTTGGCGATGACGATGACTATATGGATCCTAATGATGATGGCCAGTCATATGCCAGACCTGGTAATCCATTGTATACTACCCCGAAAACACCACCAAGACCGAAGACTATTCTTTTCAATTCTTTATCTGCATTGGATAATAATGGCGAAGACGAAGAAGTGGCACTAGGCACCAGTGTTGATGATCGAATGGATAACGAGATATCAAGCGATGAAGAAGACTCCGAAGATGAAGATGAAGAGAATGATATGGGCAATGAGGAGGGCTACTCATTATATAGGTCAAGAAGTAAAGAAGCTTTCTGAACTAAAACATTCACATTGTCACATTTTCACTCTTTATTCATCAATTTTTTATTGCTCCACTTTTTTCGCATATAGGTCATTTATAATTCATCAAATATATACTTTTTTAATTGAGGCTTGTAATTTAATATTAACCGAATATAATCTTATAAAGAATAATGAATATTCACTTTTGAATATACTTAAGTTTATATAGGTGTAAGAAGGAAATGTCCATGTTTATTTCAGTAGTTTTTTTCTGTAATCCGCAAAGCTTAATTTCTTTTTCGAATGCAGTTGTGAGGACGAAAAATCTGATAAGTGCATTATACTTTCTGGAGTGGATTCTCGCCTTGAATTAACCGAAGCTTCTGTCATGATTTCTTTTGTTTTTGCTTGACTGTGTTGTGCTTCCTTTGACAGTTCTTTATTGAAATTTGAAAGAGAAGGGGTTCTACTTAATTTATGTTCATTCTTTGATTGACTCTCTTCGACATCGTTTGCAGTTTGCCTTGACGTCTTGTTTATTGGTAAAAGAACTGGAATTGGTAATTCTTCAATATTGGTAATGTGTGATTCGTCATAATCTGTGCTCTTCGTAATTATTAAAGGTTTTTCTGAAGTTTCATTTTTTTTGGGAACAGAAATATTAGAAGAATGATGTGCAAATAAGGCGAATTTGAAGGGTTTAGCAATATCATCAGGATTATTTGTACTATCAATAGTATTCTTTTGAGGGATTTTTGGACCATTATTTCGATTAAGGAATTTTTGTCGATAAAAATTATTCAAAAGTATTGGAGCTCTTTCTATTGTATTTTGAGCTTTTTCTTCTAGCCTATGCAAAATTGGTGGTTCACGTCTCTTTTTGCAATTATATTGGTTGAGAATTTCATTTAATTTATATCTGTTGTTCATTTTTCCTCTGGATTTCACAGATTTATAAAGACTTTGCGCGTATCTCTTTACTTTCAATAAATAACAATCTTTAGAATTATTTCCACAGCCGCATTCGCCGTTACTCAAAATTGTTTCTACCGAATTTATCAGCCCATATCTTTCAAGGTCATCTAAAGAGTCTATTGTCATGCCCTTTATTAATTTTAATATAGGATGTTTTGAATCCCACTGCCATTTGATGTATAACTCCTCATCCTCTGAAATATCTCTCAAAGCTCTTAAAACAAATTTTATTCTACTTGATTTTCTTCCACTGCTTTTGTCATTCCTATTCTCTGTATCTTGCAGTTTTATAGTTACTAATTCAACATTCGGCTGGCAACTTCTTCTCAAATACCTAGTTGAATTGCCTGATAAGCGTGCATCTATATATATCGGCCAATGGGAATGGAAAATGACCCTTCTTTTAGCTGTACCCCATATCCTGTAATGGTTTCGTGGGTCAGTGAGATAATTTTTATAGAAGTCCAATTCGCCTAAAATTTCTTGAATGAAATCACCTTTTATGCAGTCCTTTTTGAGATAAACTCCTAATTTCGTGAAGCCTGGGTAAGTCCTGGAATATGCAATGTCAGCATACGGTTTGACTTCAATTGACACAGATTTAAAGGTCTTATGAGGATATTGTATGACCCAATTATCATTCATATGTTTATTTAAGAACGGTTCGATCAGATCACTTTTAAACACATTGTCTTTCAAGGGCAAGTATATTGCACCATATGCGTCTTTTGCACTCAGGAAATGCTCTTTTTTCTTGGGCATAGAAGTCAATCCATCGGAAGAATTGACAGAAGCGCTTTCGTTTTTGGACTCTATACTATTATTTGATGGGTTTCTTTTCCTTCTTTTGTCCCTGTGGTTAGTATTGTCCTGATCCGTTGAAAAGCTATCGCCAACGTCACTAATAGTTGTACTCGATGCTCTGTCCCGACCGTTATTCTTATTACTAGCACTATTGTTTGATGTAGAAGGTTCTACTGTTTTTACGTTTATGCGTTCTTGCTGTATTTTCCTAGCCAAGTTAATGTCTACCTCTCTTGGATCACATGAGTTGCAAAGGTAATCATCAGGTGCCATCCCAATATCTTTGATGCCATAGCAAATAGCATGCTGCCATCTGTTGCAGTGGTCACATTGGATAGTGAATCCATCATCATCATTTAAATCACATATACATGTAATTATACCCGCGTCAGGATCGACTATATACGAATCAGGTACCGGCCATTGAGGTTGCTTTTGAGGTTGATTTTCGGTCTCTTCTTTTGCTGCCGTGGATGTTGCTGCTTCTGCCGCCGATTGCTCAGTAGCTTTCTTTAAAGGTAAAGAAACTGAGGATGTTGTGGCCAGTGCTGCTGCTGCCATTTCTATTGCTCCTTTTTTTTCTCTCTCATGAGACTCATCATGCTCAATAGTATCTGTTTTAGAGCCTATTTTTGAAGCTTCTTCAGCTCTTTTTTTCCCTTTTGAAAACAATAACAATGTGGATGCATCATCTAGGAGCGACTGCTCTTTAGAATTAGGTACTGACATGATTCAGTTCTCGTATTTTGTGAAGTACGATCTAAAACTGTTGTATATACGCTTTAAATCATGTTTACTAGAAAGGTCCTTTATTACTACTTTCTGTATATAGCATGTCGTTGATAATGATATGCATCTATCATGACATAGTAAGATGAATGAGTTGGTTGAACAGTTTCCAGGGAAACAAAGGACTAGTTTCATGTCTTTAATGTTTTTTTACGAATAATATACCATGCTATAAAAGTATTATAATAAAAGGTATCGACTACCTGTGATCTAGAATGATAATTTCATACAACGATCACTTCCAACGGTTAAATAATTACCAATAGACCTTACTAGAATATTAAACTTAACAGGTTTAAATTTTGTTGAAATAACTGCAAAAAGCCAGAAAGAAACAGATTTGCACTATAATTTTTCGATTGCCACTAATTAGTCAACGGATTTATCAATGTCATATTTGCCGACTTATTCCAACGACTTGCCAGCAGGCCCGCAAGGCCAGAGGAGGCGTAATAATGGTAATGAAAACGATGCAAGACAAGGCTACGGCCAGCAATCTGTGCCGATGGTAATCAGGAGGCTTTTCAAAACGCCGAAGAATTTAGATCTCGAGACAGCCAGCTGGGAAATGTTCCATTTGATTTTCCATCCAAGAAAAGCTTATAGATCAATATATTATCAGCGACAGACGAAAAATCAGTGGGCGAGAGATGATCCTTCCTTTTTCATCTTCCAAATAGCCTTAATTTCACTCAGTTCTATTATTTGGTCGATTTATAATTCAGGTTTCAACAACGACAGTGATATGGGGGCCTTGAGCATTATAGGTCATTTTTTCAAAAGTTTGGTAATGATGGTGATTTTAGATTTTTTCATATTTGGATTTATTATGGCAACTATTTTTTACCTTTTGTTGAATAGGTCACATTTTAAATTCAAATCGAGCCAAAATAGTGTGGTAGAGTGGGCTTATTGTTTCGACGTTCATTGTAATTCATTTTTAATCATCCTACTGTGCCTATACTTCATTCAGTTTTTACTACTGCCCATAATTAATTTACAAAACTGGATTTCCTTACTCATTGGTAATTCGTTATATTGTTTTGCTATTGGCCATTACTTTATTTTAACCTTTTATGGATACAACCAGTTGCCATTCTTGAAAAATTTGAACTTTATACTTTTACCAACATTAGGATTATCGATAATCTATTTAATCAGTTTATTTGGCATCGACTTATCCAAGAAATTAAGCTTTTACAATTATTAAGCAATTGAACACGGAAATAGAAAAAATTTGGTTCTTTAAGATAAAGCACATAAATTACATAATGATATTATTATCATATATATTTGAAGTATAAAAATGCAATGAGTAATAAGAGCAATAATGACACTATGGACCAAAAGAATGCAAAATGAAAACTGTTTATGTATCAGCGTCGAATGCTTATAACAGATAAAAGGAAAATACAGGTAATGGTGCGTTCCTGGTCGTTTTTATATTCCCTTAATTGTAGATTTCCATTGGAGAAAGTCTATCCGAGTTAAAAATCCAATTTCTACTCTCAACTTCTTTAGCTAACCATTCGGTTGGGAAAATGACCAAATGACCGTGGATCCTTTCCAAGATTCTCTGCGCCGTATGTTTGTCAAAAACCTTTTGATTGAATCCATAAAGCAAACTACCGGATAACTTCATTCTCAATTCAGCGGCTTTTCTCATTTTTTCCTTTTCCCTATCCTTATCTACAACATTTGTAGTAGTAGAATTAATATTTTCAGCCTCTAAGTCAATCAACTTTTCCTGGTTTATTTGAAATTCTTGTTCTAATTCAGTAAATTCTCCATATTCTTTCCAATTTTGTACAGCATTATCGGGTTGACAATGAAACACTAATTTATAGAGTAATGTATTTCTCAAGGCTATAGTGAACCATAGCCCTTCAGAAAACGAAGAAATAAGAGGATCCTCGAAGGAATACGGGTCAATGAAGTTGAGTTTCAATAACTCTTCTTTTTTTGCGTCATCAATTTCACCACTGTTGAAGTTAGTGATCTTAGGAATTATCTGAGAAAGTAGATCGTCCAGTGAACCATCATCTAGTTCTTGATTTTTCAAAATATCTTCGTGCAGTCTATGATATTCATCGCCTTCGATATCTTGGTCGACATTAGTGCTTTCTCCTTCATTGCTCTTTTCGTTCAATGGCAGACTATTAGACCCATTTCTGGTACTTTCTGTGCTTGAACTTAAATGTCTTCTCATATCTTTGATTTTCTTCAATCTCTGTGTTTTTCTTTCGTCGAGTTTATGAGATAAATATTGCAAGTAGCATATCCTTTTGAGCATACTCCATTTGTTTCTATTGGTAACAGTTTTATCCGTGAGATACATTTCTAGATCTTTCTCATTGGGCAAATAATTTGAAAATCCTTCTGGAATTTCTGATTTTATCATTTCTTTATCGTCAAGAACTTTCGAGGCCAATGAGTTCAATGCCCACTCCTTTAGCTGTTCAGTTGCATCGGCCTTGAATTTTTTGTTGGATTCCTTTTTCCAACAATCGGGACCGTAGCCATCAACCTCTTTTTTATGTTCATCATTCTTTCTTAATCTTGGATCAGTACTTAAGACTTTGTGGTCTCGTATACCGACATTTTCAATTCCTGCCTTTTTTGTTGGATTCCTTTTTCCAACAATCGGGACCGTAGCCATCAACCTCTTTTTTATGTTCATCATTCTTTCTTAATCTTGGATCAGTACTTAAGACTTTGTGGTCTCGTATACCGACATTCTCAATTCCTGCCCTGTGGTTGAATGTTAGCCCTAAAGATGCAAAATTATGTTTGGGCAGAGGCGTTCTCTTACGTGATGATTTACCGTAGTCCACAGAATTGAAGAGTTTTTCATAAACGTTTTCATCTTCTCTTCCCACTTCTTTTTCATTTATGCCACACTGAGTGCTTCCATCATCAACACTGTTTCCATGACTACTCTTCCATTGAGGGCTAAATTTACAACCAAATATTTCACGATAACCTAGCTCAATCATAGCGGAATCGATCATTTCTCGATCGCTCCAATTGTTACCACTATCTCCCTCCTTACTTAGGGTATGAAGTTTTTCATAATTCTTTGCAGCAAACTTTTCAAACCTTTCAAATTTCTTTTCAACAAACTCAACAAGATCTACATCACAACCTAAATGTTCCCTCATTAATCGCTGCCTTAATTCCCAAGGAAATTTTCCCGCGTAGTAATCGTCACCATTCATTTTGGTCTTTATCAAGTCGGTGTCTCTAATAAGAATTGCCACCTCACTATCTCTATTACCCAGTTGTGATCTTTCGTTAATATTAGCAGACCCTATAATACATCTTCTGTCATCAGCAATCAGAATTTTAGCATGAACGTAGAGCTGCTCGGTGATTAATCTTTCATTTGGCGCAAAAGTCGACCATTTTCTTAGTGAAAAGAACTGAATATATTGAGCTGGGTCAATATTTAGTTTCTTCAGTTTACTAAATATAGAATGTTCACCTCTTGAAATTGATTGATATTGGAATTGCATAATTAAACGAAGACTTGAGGCTTCTGCAGTATCTACTGGAGAATCGAATCCTGGCATTAGTGGGATAAGAATAAAGGCTTTCCAAGGTTTTTTCTCCTGATTAGCTTTGACTATCCTATCAACGAGAGCATCACCAATTTTATTCAAAACGCAAGTCCCGTTCCAGACAGTTGATGTAATGAAGAATTGATTCTCAATATAAATAAAGTGTTCACTTTGTTCAATTAACTTCAGGTAAGCATTTTGAATTGAGCATTCCGTTTCCTTTAGCCCAAGAGACCAGTTCCCAGCACTTCTAAGTATTTGAGTTTCACAAGTCGATTTTTCGCGTAGAATTTCGAACATCGGCAAACTCTTCAATTCTTCAGCAGTTAAATCTGAAGGCGGGGTTAGTAATGGAGTTAACCTACTAGGTCTCTTAGCTCTCAATAAGTAATTCCATCTTTGAACAAAATGTCGGGCTAAGTCTCTTGCTGGCTCACCCAAAGTCATCATTTGCACATCATGCCATGGCATCCTCGGAATGACTTTTCTATCATACATTGATTCGAATGGTTTATCTAAATCATGAAAATCAGCAATTCTGGCATTTGAATAATCCTTACCAGGAAAATTTTGATCTAATAAAGATTCTGCATCATCTCGTAGAACGTGTTCAAAAGTATCATATCTACCATAACATAAATCTGTACCACCAATAAATGCAAATGTTTCATCAATAACGACAAACTTCTCGTGGTGTGCCCAAAAATATGTATTTTGTAGCCATTGATTGGGAGACCTTATGATATGTATATTTGGATGTAAATTTAGCATAGAATGCTTGGTCCAAAGACTATCTGTCCCAACAATATTCCCCACATTCCTATAAATCACAATAAAAATTTTGATACCTTTTTCTGCACAGCTTTTCAGCATACGATCAATTCTAAATCCCTGGTTGCCTTTCACCGGACGTCGCAAGTATAATTCAGGGGATAGCCACCAATCATGGATATATATGACATCCTTTGCCATTAAGAGGGCCTCGCTTAACGACCAAAAATAATCACGCCCATCTACCAAAAATTTGCAAAACGAATTTGTTCTCACAGGTGCGAAACTACCAAATCTATTTGGTTTCGACCAAGGTGTTGAGGTAGACATTTTGATAATTGAACTCATCCATTGCTTTAACGAACTCTCTGATTTGCAAATAATTTTCAGTTTCCTTTCACTGTTTTCTAGGGTCAATAATAATAGTTTTGAAGATATATTGGACTTCTTTTGGTGTGTTTTCGATTTTCCATTCTTGTCTAGGACATTATTGGCATCATTTTCAATACCGAACTCTTCTAGTCCGTCATTTATTTCTAAATTTGGATCATGAATGATCCAGTTGATCTCGTTTTCGTTATCAAGTATGTTATTCTTGTTCCCAGAAAATCGAACCTTAAATTTCCAATCTATTAAGAATACGTCTAAAGGAGTTGTCGAAGAAAGATCCGACACGTAAGTTAGGTAAGAATTTCTTACCAGGAACCATTTGGTAGTATGTCTGTCGATCATGTCTTTAAACGCATGTTTACCAAAATGAGAAACTCTCCAACCTTGGGCCTTGGCAGTAGATCTAATTACTAAATACCCCTGTTTGCCCTGGAACCCACTTTCACGACTTAATAAATTGCCTAAAGGAGATAATTCGTAAAATTCAAACAATCTATTTGCATGAGGTCTCAAACATAATGCAATGTTCAGTAGTCTCAAATACCTTTCTAGCCTCAAATGTATCGGTTGGGAGAAGTCGTCAGGTTCGTCAATTAAGTCTTGTAAATGTTTCATTTTGACGTTATCTATATTAAACTCAGATATTTCAGAAGATGATAAAGTTTCTAACGATGTAATGTTGCTGCCATTATCGTTATCGTTATTTTCCGATGTATGAGGAGCTGAGGCTGCAGAGGATGGTTTATTTTCTGCTTTTTTCTCCATTACATTTCTTTCTTTAACCATTTCTTTATAATGGGGGAAATGCGGAAGTTGTAACGAATGATATCTGTTGTTATCACTATAAAGCTTGCTTATAGTGAGTTGTTGGAACGCGACGATTTTCAATTTGTGATGTAGTGATTTGATATCTTTATAACTTCTTATAATAGACCATTTGAGCCTGTCTTCATCAATCCCATATTCCAAGTGTATTCTAAATAGAGAGTTTTCGTTCCTGCTATACATAAATTCTGCCACATTCGAGGAAATACTTATAATGCTGGATCTCCTTGGAATAGAGGGTCTCCTATCAGAATTTTCGCTAGTATTGTTGTTGTTGTTACCACGATGGTTATGGTTGCTATTGGTAATATCCAAAATGTTGTTGTCATTTTTCAAAGGAGACACTCTTACATCTAGTTTAGCTAATAGCAGAGGAGCCCTTCTCTTCCCATGTTCGTCTCTCAGAAATTGTGTGCTTGCGAACAATGAGGCCGGGCATCCTGCCAATAACGAATCTAATAAATCAGAGGCTAGTCTTTGTGTGTACAAATCTTCTTCGTTTACTTGTTGATGCTGGTGCTGGTTATGACGATGGCCGCTTCCAGCCGGTGTAGGAGAATTTACGCTGGATTTCAGTCTACCAATAGCAGAGATTTTCTTAAAAGCGTGGCCAAACTCTTTCTTCCAGCCATTGAACTGCTGTTGGGTGTAAGCTACAGAAGAAGAACGCCTTTGAGGGGCTCTTTCTTCCTCTCTTTTAGAATTCCGCTTAGAATGAACATTATTGTTACTGCTATGGAGATTGTTGTAGAGCCGGTGCATATTTTCCTCATCAGAACCTCGACGAGGATCATGTTCATTAGAGTGCATAATATGGTCTAATGAGTGGTTTGGTGACACATCACTCAGGTTTCTATCTACAAAGGATTTGGGCAATGCATGCTTCCTCTCCGCCTCCTTGCCGTTGGGAGTTCTTCGTTTTTCTCTTTGTAAACTGCTAGTCAGATTGCCATTCTCAGGTAATTGCCGCAATACTTCTTGGTTTTCTAACTCATCTGGTCTCGAATTTACTCTATCTACTTCTTCAGTCACCGATCTATCTGCCTGAGGTGGAGCGAAGTGAGTTCCAGACGCTGTTGACACGTTAGACATCACCCTTGTTTATCTATCCTACCTTTTCTTCTTGCGTACGTGCCTCTCAATGCGTCGTGTGAATTATCAGTGACCGGTCGTGCCTATAGTGTCCTGCTAATTTCCCACTAAATCTTTCCCCATGGCGTATTCATCGTTATGTTTGTGTCTTTTGTTCAACCCAAAGGGCTGTAGCAATCTTCACCCGTTTGTCGTTGATAACGAGTTTCCACCTTATCGCTTATCACTAGTGCTAATCAAACAGCAAAGAATGCTTGATAGAAACCGATCCTGGGCTTATCTCGCTGCATTGTGGCGGCATCCCTGGACTGTAATCAGCAAGTGTTGCTTAGTATATATATATACATCCAGCGTCAGCTTGAATTTGGATGCGTTCACAGTTACTGTTTTTTCGATTTTCTCTTGGTTATTCTTTCTGAGACAGTAGTAATTTTGTATTACTGAGCGGGATATTGTTTATCTGCCGTCATACTATATTACATTATAATATATCATATTATATATAAGAGAATGGTGCTTAGTGATTCGTTGAAGCTGCCCTCGCCTACACTTTCAGCTGCTGCTGGAGTGGATGATTGTGACGGAGAGGACCACCCCACGTGCCAGAATTGTTTCACTGTCAAAACGCCCCTATGGAGAAGAGATGAACACGGTACTGTTCTCTGTAATGCATGTGGCCTCTTCCTGAAGTTGCACGGGGAACCAAGGCCTATCAGCTTGAAGACGGACACCATTAAGTCAAGAAATAGGAAAAAGCTGAATAACAACAATGTGAACACTAATGCCAATACCCATTCTAACGACCCAAATAAAATATTCAAGAGAAAGAAGAGACTGCTTACAACTGGTGGTGGTTCATTACCTACAAATAATCCGAAGGTTTCTATTCTGGAAAAGTTTATGGTGAGCGGGTCCATTAAGCCACTGTTAAAACCAAAGGAAACCGTTCCCAACACGAAGGAGTGCTCCACGCAGCGGGGAAAATTTTCTTTGGACCCCTGCGAACCTAGTGGGAAAAACTACCTCTATCAGATCAACGGTTCAGATATATACACGTCAAATATAGAGCTGACAAGGCTGCCTAATTTGTCAACATTATTAGAACCCTCACCTTTTTCAGATTCTGCTATACCGGAAATAGAACTAACTTGGAAGCTACATAATGAGGAGGAGGTAATCAAATTGAAGACCAAGATAAGCGAATTGGAGTTGGTGACAGATCTATACAAAAAGCACATATTCCAACTGAACGAAAAATGCAAGCAACTGGAAGTGGAACTACACTCCAGAGCTTCAGTACAATCTCACCCACAACATTAAGAAAGGATGTAGCGTTCATGACAGTATAAATATAACAGGATATAGTATATAAAATTTAATATGATTTAGTGACACTTATTTTTACGCGAACGGGTAACACACTGCCATTTATCTGGTGCTGGAAAATTGCCCCTAAAGAAATGATAAGAATGAAAACGAATCAATGTGAAAGCAGTTTGATGAGATGTGAGGTACTTTGAAAGTATAGGAAGTCAGATATCGCACTGAGAAATGTCACGTAATTCTGCAGCAGGTTTGGAGAACACTCTTTTCCAACTAAAGTTTACATCAAAACAATTACAAAAGCAAGCCAATAAAGCCTCAAAGGAA
>LPNX010836940.1:205195-256032 GCA_001517045.1 Pseudotsuga menziesii | reverse complement strand
TCGTGGATGGTGAAAGACTTGCTAGACTCATTGGTGTAGACTCTAGAGATAGGGAGATTCTAACCAAGATGTCTTTCTTAGTGCTTCTAGTTAAATTTGAAGGATGGATAGGGTTGTTCTTGTGTGTTGACCTTTGTAGGTGTTGTAGAAAATTTAGTTCCAATCTCCTTTTAAGTTTCATAGAATACAAGCAAAGAATAAACAATTTTTGCAAGGAATGAGATAGATAATTGGATCAAAAGAATGCCTTCAATCAAAACAATGCACATTTGAAAGGGTACAAGAATAATATTTCAAAATTTGGAAATACCCTCTCAATTAGTGCACAACACCACTATCAATCACTATCGTACCTTATATGCATCATTTTTCTTTAAAGCTGCAGGCTGAGTCTCATCTTAGCGCCAGATTTTTCAAGATCTTCAATGGTCGCATCAGAGGATTATTGGCCTTTGAACTGAACATGATGACATTTGGAAAATATCATATGTGAATATTTTAAAGAAACACAACATCTATTTAATCAAAAAAACCTCTGAGATAAGAAAATAAAATATGCAAAGTAGACCTTCAAAAACCACTGTAGAATGCAACTATAATCGATAAGAGAGCACCACTGATTCGGATCCCAGTTTGTATCTTTGAAAGCATTGACATTTGAATCCAGTGCTAATAACAAGCCTCTTTCAAATAAAGAAAAGAGAACCCATCAAAATATTGAAAGGCAATCCCCCTTCTACGTTTTACTCCACTAACTCTGTGCACTAGGCCGCAAACTACCGACATTACTTACGTTTTATCCAAGCATCTAATTTTTCCATAGGATATTCAACAGGTGAATCAATGGGTTAAACTAAAATTGGTACTAAGTAAATAGTCACTTGTACATATCGATTTGCATTTGGATCTCCTGCAACCAGGGGACTTGATGTCAAGATTCAAGAGAAAGAGAAAGAGGCCATTTGGATCTGCTATCAAGATTCAAGAGAAAGAGGCCATTTGTGAGGATAGAAGAAACTCGGACCTAATTAGAGAAATGGGATAGCAATCATGAACATAATGAATCGTGAAATTTATAGTAGGAAATCAGCAAAAAAAAGAAAAAAATGTATACTTAGCAAGGAATATACCAATGCATTCATTGCACCAGCTTTCTTGTGGTGTTGGAAACCATTCCTATTTTCACGGGATACATAAACTAACCGTAGTAATTCATTGACATCATTGTCAACTCCCCCACTGTGACCTAAGAAACCTGAAGTGGAAAGTAAAAAGTTCAGTAAAACTAATTTACTCTATTTGAAACATATGTAGATGCATGTTAACAAATGGAAAAGAAATTTATGATCGATACATCATATAGACTACAAAGGAAATATAAGACTACAGGATTAAAGACAAGCATGTGATACCTGGATCATCCCAGGATGGTCTTGAGTGTTGTTGCATGGCCATGGAGTCCCATCATGCATGGCCCATCCCTCCTCGGGCATTTTTTGTGCTTTGGCCACAAGAGCATTAATTTGGATCTTGTACTTTGAAATTGGGAAAAATATGGAAGATGTCAAGGGCAAGAAAAATCAATAGACCAATGGAAGTAGCACTTGCAATTTGGAGACTTTAACGTGCACTTGCCTTCATTGCTCTCTATTCTTTATCCTTCAAATAATCGATGGTTGGTGAATATGAGAGAAAAGTCATATTTTTTAAGAAATGTTAGGATCCCATAAGTAAAAGAAATGACATATCTGTTCCAAGAGTGAATTTGACAGTATTGAAGTTTGCAGAGCATAGGTTCAATGACAAAATACAAAATAGACTTAACTCGAACCGTTTCTGGCACATTCAAATCGAACCTATGCAAAAGCACATGTCTAAATTATATTCTTCAATGCTATGCCATAGGTTAGGACTCACCACATGGTTCTAATAATGCACTAAAGGGAGGAGCACCAAAAACATGGAATGCTTGAGGTGAAAATGTTGGAAAACAGTGTAAGAAAGTCTATTGTCTAAGTATACAAAGGCATTGTGACCAGATCTCCATCCATCTGTTGACGTTGGCCATAAGAAAACCAGGTTCTTCCTCTGAGCCTCCCACAAGTGGAAGAAGATCCAAAAGGGAGCTTAAATAGAAAAATCCATAGATAAATAAGGCATTAGGGAACCAATCCATGTTAGATGTAGATGGCTCCATTTAAAATAGTGCCTGCCAGTTATCTTAAGTGTGAATATTTGAATTCTGCATTTATTATATAATCAATTTGTAAGACAATATTCCCATACTTTTGGAAAAGAAAGGAAATGAGCTTGTATGAACCTATGTAGGAACCAAGGCCCTAATATGGGTTTGAGCAGCAATTCAACAATTAAAATAATGAAAAACTCTTTGTTGTATTTATAAAGCCAATGAACAGGAAAAAAAAATTTCAGCAACTGCACTAAAATTCGAAGCAGGCCATTGATTAAAAAACACACTATCAGAAAAAATTCTCGATCAAAAGATTATTAATCCAGGCATTTCACGTCTCATGTTATCACTCCCTTTATGATTATTCCTAAGTCCTTAGTCTCACAGTTTACATTTTCTGTATTGGAAAACAAAAGATTCATCATGCACTATGATAGTATTGACTCAGTTATAAATCTAAATCCCAAAATCATAAAACAATATTATGTGCATATCTCTGACAGACGGTGAAATATCCAGAAGAGGGCATGCTTATTCAGATTGAAATGATGTTTTTCATTATCTAAGCATATTGGTGGAAAAAGTGTGGTGAAGCAAGGAAATTTCAAGATAACAAGTTACAGTCATTCACAGTTCGATAAGGAAACGAGGTCACATGCCTGCCATTCACATTCATATGATATCCTTCTAATCCTGCCCTTAAAGTAAGTACGAACAAGCGATCCTTTGCAAATGGAAATGGCCAATCCATTGTTGGCTTCATTTCACGACCAATAAACTAATTCAACCACCATGTTGTCTTAGATTCTTTAGGTCCTTCATCATCATCTCAAATCCATTTTCACATTTGACATTGATTATGACACTCAAGGTGGCATCAACCTAAGATGTTTGAAATCTTCAAAGTGACAATCCTTGGCTATTTTCTATTTATGGGTTCAACACAAATTGCACTGTGACAATAACAGAGGAATTCAAGAATCCTCTATTTTCTCACCTATCTCAGCCAACTAAAGAATGGATAGATGGAAAACAAATGTAGACATCCTCAAATCTTACACAAAACTAAGTGTTCTTACTGGGCTGAGAGTGTGAACATTGCCTATAATAGCTGCCTTTTTAATAACTTAACTGTAGTTTTACACCAAATCTTGCACAAAACCCCCAAAAAAATGGTCTGACTATTTGCATGACTTAAAATTGCATTCATTGTTTACAGCAAGTAGCATAGTACCAGATCTTTATTAGTGTATGCTGTCATTGACATGAACAGTGAAACATACCACATACACTCAAGACAGAGAGAGAGAGAGAGAGAGAGAGAGAGAGAGAGAGAGAGAGAGAGAGAGAGAGAGAGAGAGAGAGAGAGAGACCTGCCAATCATCTAGCTTATGCCAGACATCAGGTGAGGTTTGTACAAAGCTCTAGTAATGTCCTGAGTACATTGTCCACCCAGAGTGCACAAGCAAACCATATAATTCATATTTCAAATCTCCCTACAATTTGCATACAAAAGTTAGATTAGGAAAACAGAGGTTGCTTTAGACAAAGAAAATACTAGTTTTAAATTACATGCAAATGGAATGATAATGATAAAGTACCTGATTGTCTTGTTCATCATTAGTAAAATGATTCAAGTCCAAAACTCTAGGATATGTAAGTTCTTTGTGTACTTTACTTCCAATGATCCCAGTATTGATGAAACGTTTAAGCTGGATTGAAGGAATCTTAGGTTCACTATCAATCGTAAGCTTTTTTGAAAAAAGAGCTGCCAAGTTTGCAATTCTCACATTCATACTTGGCATCACATTCTAAAGTTTCTGCTCTCATGAAAGAATCTAATGCCTCTGTTATTGAATTCAAATTCTCTACTTCCAAACTCAAATCAATAAGAGGATCAAATGTGTTTGAGCAGTGCGAGCAATTGACACACCTTATCTGAAACAATTACATCAGTGTTATTATCATAGTTAATCCTGGATGAACATTGAAACTGCAGGATAAGGTAAGAATTTTAGTTGTGAAAAATATCTATGCTATGTATAACACCTTACAAGACAGAAGAAGCAACTATGAAAAACAGAGTGACTACAATACAACATATATTTTAGACAATGCCAATAAAGTGATCCCTCTCAAACCAGTGTATAAATAAGGATAAGATTCAAAGTTACACAACATCATTCAACACTCTTGTATAAGCAAACACGTTAAATAATACCGCCCTTTTGATCTTAGAGAAAATATAAAGTTGAAATATAACGCGACACCTATTACCAATAATGCAGTAACCTAGTGCTTAGCCATGGTACTTGCTAAACAGTAAACAAAAGTTCAAGCCCTATCGAGTAGTGTCACTTCCAATTAAAACTACATTAATCCTAACACTGGTTGGGAAGAGCCAACAAAAGGGAACCTGGGCCTAATAATCATCTTTGTAGGTTCTTAGATTACCGTAGTTCCACATTCCAAATTGAAAGCATATCTATGAATAGGAAAAATGGGATATAACCTAGCAGCATGTTGCTAAAGATACCCCAAAATTACATCTTTTAAAGAAATCCATTTTCAACTGCTCTTAATCACCCATGTTAAAGAACTCCCATCACCTACTAATAAACAAAAATTCCTATGTATCCAGCTAAAAACTTATTCTCTTAATAAAAAAATTTCCCATTACTCCAACTGTACCAAAGCATGGTTGCTATACAGATCCTCTTCAAAATTTCTAGGCAAATAACATAAAATGAGAATGACAAAATTGAAAAAAAAAATACATATTATCATTAAAGACAGATAAGCAGTAAAATTTTGCATCCACTTTGCAAATCTCTGTCTTCTTACAGTACCTTATTCATGGATCTAGTAGACTCATTATCTATATTTAGCCTGTCAGAACCCAGGAAAGAATGTGGACCATGCTCCACTCTGTTTAACATTTGTGTACATTTAGTCTGCAAAGCAACATATATCATGCTGAACTTGATATTTTCTACATAAAAATGACGAGAATGGAAAATCATACAACTTACTCTAAAATGCAAGAGCGATGGCATAAAAATTAGAGGAACAAAAACAGAATACATCTCAAAAGTAGACAAGGAAACAGTATGCAAACTCATATATAAGGGCCATTTTGTTGGAATTATATAAACCTAGTTAGCTGATGTAAACCTAGTTGAGACTCTGAAGTAAAGAACAAGCAGGCTAATCCAACATTATTCCAATATTTTGTGTGACATGGTATCTTGGTAGCAAAAACTGGAGATGCTAGCAAACAATTCAAATCCTGGATATCTGAATTCAAAGAAGTGGGTACCTGGCCTCGAATGCTTTGAATAGCTGCAATCAGCAACTTATCTCCAACAATCATTCTGACATTCCTTATGATGATGTCTTTGCCAATTTTTTGTACCTAATAATTACACAGAGGAGCATGGATCTAACTTTCTGTGCATTTGATTTTGCAATCTTCGTAGCGTATTGTTTGATTATTATCCAAAAACCCCAAAACCCTAAAACCCTAATGACAACTACCGATTGAAACCAATCTGTATATACAAAGACATATATTTCAAGATGTGGAGAAACTAAAAAGTAAATATATGACCCTACCAGCATAGGCACAAGACCAAAACCCTAAGATTGATATTTCCTCCTCAAATGACATAAATAGTCAACCTCTATACAAAACAACAAAATTGAAGGAAACTGTGAATACTTACCGGCCTGAGCAAGAGGAAGGGGTTTTGTATGCAATTTTGCGCTCGTAGCCATTGCTGGCTGTTGCTTCTTGGAAGCCACTGATGCTGCTGGTTTGTCCTTTGAAGTAGTGAGGGAGGGAAACAACGCCAACGGGTCACCATTGTTGTCATTGTCGAGCAGTTCAAAGGGGTTATGTGTAGCCATGGCTCCTACAAATTATCCCTTACAGGCTTGCAACCCTAATGGCAAAACCCTACTATCAACATGGCTACAATACATGTGTTGAAGAAGACAAAGAGCCTCTACCTTACATTGGGGATCATTCGAGGACCGGGATAATTTGAGGGTGAGGGTGCAAACAGAAACCCATCCAACAACCAAAAAGACATGAAAATATAGCTTCTATCTCTATTCAACTCCATTTGTTCACTTTTTAAGGAGTTCATCTCCAATTTTCATGTCGCTATCTCCATAAAAGCTGAGGTTATCAAGCAAAGCATTTCTCCCTTTGAGAATAACCTGAAAAAACTCATTGACCTACTTTGTGAGAGGATCTAAATCTTGGGAAAGCAAATCTGCACTCTGCAAATTATCCCTTACAGGCTTGCAACCCTAATGGCAAAACCCCACTATCAACATGGCTACAATCCATGTGTTGAAGAAGACAAAGAGACTCTACCTTACATTGGGGATCATTGGAGGACCGGGATAATTTGAGGGTGAGGGTGTGTTGAGGCCTGGAAATTCGCAGGCGACAACAGTAAGGGATTCTCCCCAATCAACGTTCCCAACTAGCCCGTTGACTGTTTGGTATAGGGAATCCGTCCGGTTTACGGTCCGGCTACCGTAGGTCAAAGTAACAACAAGGGATTTTACCGGTTGCGGCCCGGTCCACCGGAATTTGTATTTTTGACTTAAGTATGAAATGCAAATTGCTAACTAAATGCAGGGTGGTGAAGGATGCAAGGGGCATTCACAAAGTGATGCGCAGGTTCTTACCTCTCGTCTTAGGCTCACCATGCATCTAAAACACTCATGCAGAAATGAAAAGACTACCTATCTAAATGCCTACCTATCTATCTACATATCCTATCCCCGGGGAGCCAACTTGTGATTAACATATGTGAGTAATGTGGATGTGCACGCGTAATAAAAGCAATTACAGATAGCTGGCATTATCTTTTACACACATGAACAGCGAAAAATATTACACAACCAGATAGCTAATTGTTTATGACAAGCATACATTACTCATGGTAGAGATTTCATAAAATAAATCAGAAATCATTAAACAAAGACATAGGTCATGAATTTAGAACGATCTCATGATTCATGGATATAATGCTGAAAAACAAAGTAGTTCATCTTTCGATTATCCATGGCAAAACATTTGAAATCCCACCGATCTTCTTTCAACAGGCCAACTGTAACTTTTATTGCAAAAGGAAGTAGTTCTTCTTATAATAACTTTCCTATCTTATTGGGGAAAAAATCCCTTTTCCCATCTACCCTTCCTACTTTTATACAAAAAGAAAAATTGGTTGGGCTGCCCAAAGTGGCCTTTGGGCTTCCCAACCCTTTTGTCTTCCCAACATTTCAATTTTTCCAAAAAGCCTTTTACAAACTAATAAATTACAGCAAAGTCGACCGGTCCTTTTGAGAGGAGGGTCCCGCTTGGTTCTCCAAGAATTTTCTCCACGCTGATGCCTCAACAGCGAGTCCTTCAAACAAGTTGGGCTCTAAAAACTGAATGTTTAGCTCGAACTTTTCAGCCTGGTTTCTAATGGCCTCTACCCTGGCTGTGTTCAATCGCACCTGTTCTTCCAAGAGCTGCACACTGACGGCTGTATGGCATATTTCATTTTTTAGGATTTGGTCATCAATAGCTTTGATGCATTGTACTCTGGCTGCTTCATCTTGCTATCCTTTCTGCAACATTTCTACAAATGCATCATTATCAGGGAACTCATATAACCTCTGCTCAGCTTCTACCTGACATCGGTTGTAGGTAACCAAGGCTCTCCTGAAGAATTATGTGCAGGCTCCCTTGGTCTTCTTGACTGTTTTCTGGAAGTCTTCCGCAGTATTGATAGCGAATTCTATGAGATCGTGGTCCCATTTTAAGGGCTTGTTTATCATTGGATGGTAGTTCAGCTGTGGCTTCCTCACCGTTCTCCACCCTGGCTATCCTTGTAGTCAGTACTTCGAGGATGTCTTGAGACCTGTCAACAAAATAAGAAGTGGTTTCCACGATTTCTTCCAGTCGTCCATCAATCTAGAGGACCTGGCATCTTTCTTGTTCTAGAGCAGTTTGCAGGTGTAGCACTTTAGCTTTCTGGGCCAGGATGTGTTCTTTAACCGGCTGTAGATTGACCTGCTATTCCTTTGTTGCTTCCAGTTTCTCTTTCAGTTCTTTAACGTATGTGGTATTGGACTCGTAGATAACATTCTGCTGCGCTTCCAGGTCTTCTATCTTTTCCCTCATCTATTCCTTTTCATTCTTTAAGTCTTGAATTTCCTGCTGTGCACTTTCCAGAGCCTCATGTGCTTTTTCCTTGGCCTGTGCTTCTACCTGGATGGCATAGATTTCACTCTTTGTGGCCTCCATTTCTCTCAGCACATGTTCATATTTTCTCTTAAGTCTATTTCCTTCTTCCCTTTCTTTTCTCAGGGTGTCCTTAAGCTGAGAGGAGGTCTTCTTGGATGACTCTATTTCAATCATCATTATGTCTATGTTATCCTCTGAAACATGTATTGCTGCAGTCCCGGCCCTTATAGTAAACCTTGGATCTACATCTGTCCCTACCATCATGACCTTATCTGTTATCATTTTACTAGCCATTCCTTCTTCCTCTACCTTTCTTTCTGTTCTCCTCATTATCCTTTTAGTAGCCCTGTCATAATATACGGTGCTGAAATCAGGGACTTCTTCCCCTTTTTTCTGTACGAAGGGTACTAGCTGAAGCATAGGGGTAGCAGCTACGATGGTAGTGGGAACTTTAGGGATCTGCACCTCAGGGTTTTCCTCTCCGTGACTCTGCCCTGATGGTGTTTCGGGAGCTTGCTGTTGCGTCAACTTTATCTGTTCAGCCTCCTGCTCTTGCAGTTCTTCGTCTAGCTTTCTCTGGGCTTCTTCGGCTGCTTGCCTAGCAGCTTCTTCTGTTTCTCTGGCTACTTCATTGGCTCGTTCAGCTGCTTCCTGGGCAGCTTTCCTCTTTTCTTCTTCTCCCTTTCGCATCCATTCTGCAGCCTCATCTTCCAGCCTCTGAGCCTCCTCTCTTATCCTTTTGGCTGCTTCTTCAGCCTTAGCTTGCTCAGCTTTATCTTGTTCAGATCCTTTTCCACACTTGGTGGGGTTTTTCGGTTTGAATCTCCTGCTGAGTAATGTCATGTTTGGGGCATTCCTGTAAACAGATTCGTCTTTATCGAAATGATGGTTGTATTCAAAGAACACCTTGTGCTTCTTGCAGTGTTCAGCCACTCTACCATGAGTGTCATTTCGTCTGAAAGTCATCTCGCCAAAGTGGAACTTCCCTAGTTCCTCTATAAATTCTATCGCTTGCTTCACATTGGCGAAACTGCACCTGCCTAGCTTAAATGGTAGAGGTGGATAGGCAGTCTTCTTTTTCTGGAACAAGAAGTGACCAACTCCGTCAATAAACACTTGTCTGACTGCCTCTTTGTGGACTATATAATCCGTTGCATACTTGGGCAGCAGATAAGGTGTTTTTGATCCACCAAACATTCTAAGATACATCCCGTTTTCTATCAAGAAATAATCACCATACTCCTCTATTACCTGCATAGCCTCTTCAGACATGCAGTTACATTCCTTTCGGAAGATAAGCGCATGCAGAGGCATAATAAAATGCTCACAGATTTCTTGGTAATAGCTATGGTACTGATGAGCCCCCAGTAGTTCGTAGGCTGCATACACGGGCATTCTTGCCCTATCCCAAACACATTTTATCCCGGGGAAAGGCTGATGGCATAGTATGCAGTCTATCAGAATGGAACTCATGTAGAACTCATATTTTTTCCGGGCTTCTCCTCCTCCTAGGGCTGCAGCTACACAAGAAGAGAGACTACTCGATACTAGGCTGGCCCAGTTGAAGATTGTTCCTTCTGTGGCCACATGAAACATAAGAGGCATCCACTCCAATTTGAAGAGCCTACCATTGGCTCTTCCAAAGATCCGGTTTAGCATCAAGGCTATAAACCTGTAAGGAGCTCTTAAGCTCGCTGTGTCATAGTCCTCCGTTGCTCTGTGTCTATAAAGCTTTCCTGGTAAGAGCATTCTTCTCAGGGTTTCCACTAAATCCATCCTGAGGTTCTCTAACCAATCGTTTGACAGGAAGACTTGGGGCTCTGGCAGGTGGTAAGCCAATGCCACATATCCAGGGCTAAATGCAGCATAGCCCTGACCTTCAACATTTCCCATCAGCATTGTGTTGTTATTTGTGTGTAGTAGAATCCATCTCATCACATCAGAGCAAGGGAACAGGTCTGGTCTGGTAGCCACCTTCATGATGGCGGATTTTTCAATGTTGGCGTAAATAGGTTCTTCCTCAAGACCCGTGTCTGGGACTTCCCTACGGGAAATCAGTCTGTATATCTTGCCCCATTTGTACTCAGGCTCAATCCCAGAGATACATTGGGTATCCTCATATATATACTCCTTCTGTGGGATGACCTCTATTGTTGTTTGTTCTTTGACCGCAGGGGCCTTCCTTTTCTACCTCTTGGACATTGTAAATTCTTCCTGCAATGTAAAAAACATTATGACATTTAAGCAGTTTGAATTTGTGAACATTGTGCAGTAATATATCCTTTCTCGAGTGTATCATAATTGTGACCAGTCCATAAAATCAAATCATAAGTCTCTCATACTGAACAATCAAACTAGCATGCAATACTCTGCAATGTGCCATTATCTTATGCATAGTATGGTAATGTTCAATGCAACAAATACATATATTGTTCAACCTTATAATGCCTTGAGACTATGGGTGCGATATCTTATGATCTGATCTATATGAGCAAGCCTATCAATCATACTTATGCCAGGATTAAACCTACACTATTATGTGACCTGCCACTTCTTCATGATAGCGATACATTGAAGCAAAAACCATTGTAAATTATATGCAGGTGCAGTATTCAATTATCATTCTATTTCCTAGAAAACACAGAGAAGGATTAAAAGCATCAATCTCATGCCAATCAACACTTTAGCCATACAACCCAATCCGACACATCACAAAAGAAACGCATGCGACTTGTAGCGGAGAAGTTACATTAATCTGACAGTACATTTCGCCCTCCCCAGGGAAGCGTAACCACTTTTCTGCACAGGGTATCCTCATCAAAACACGACCAACACGCTATCCTCAACAAATGCAGCGTAATCAGCGACACACCCCCTCTACCCCACTAGGGTTTTAGGTGACCAAAAATCAAAAGGGTCGGGAAGGATGGCGCAAACAACACAGGTTAGGCTCGACTACGAAAACTCTTGAAAACTCTATTCCTCCCAGTCAACTGTAGGTCTGACCCTCTGCCTCGTCGAGGCTGTGAAAATGCGCCAGTGGAACGGCTAGAGTCCACAGGTTGGGGATGCACTACGGAAATCAATAAACTACCAAACCCCCCATGGCAGTGCCCAAAATTCGACCACTCCTTGTCTATCATGGCCATGCAGCAATGCTTGGCACAGACGGTGTAATGGCCGTCTGCGCCTGACCCCTTCAACCCTTGTGCGCGCGAGGCAGTGACTAAAGGCGAAAAGAAAACGGCTTAAATGGTAAAAAACGCCCCCTTTAAACAAGGTTGAGATAAAACCCACTCGTACAAGCTTAAATCCTAGCTGGACGAGGGAAAACGCCTGGGACCCCAAAATATGGGGGAAAACCAATAACCGTTCAAACGCGATGGGAAAAGACAGAATAAACCTACCTGGCAATCCGGCGAACGGCTGAGTCGATGGTGGTTGGGATACTTCTTCCACCTGGAAGCTGGTACAACGACAGCTATATCCTCTCTCCCCTCGAAGCCCGACAGCTCAACGCTAAGCTCACCACGATAGTGCTCGATAATCAAAACAAACAATACAAAAACCCATACCGTCGCACCGTATAAATATAAAAAACGCCCCACGTGCGAGAGCATTTAAATCGGGCGCAAAACGAAAGTTGCGTCGGGTGACTAGAGCTTTAGTCCCTCCGCAACGGCGGATGGTCCACAATACTAACTCACCCGCACAGCTAAAATAGAACGCGTGAACTACAATCGGGCGCCGGCGGGTCGCTTGAACGGATGACCAAGAATCCAAACTCCTCCGCAACGGCGGGCCCTCCGACTCGGAGCGCAATCAACTCGACACCTTCCGCAACGGCGGATCCTCGGAGCATGATGCCGCCCGCAATGGAGGAGGAAACGATGGCCAAGCGTTCCGATACGAAGCTGAAACACACATCGGGGTGCAAAAGAAAAACTAAGTCCGAAGTGATCCGCAACGGCGGACGCCCGAAAAGGAGATTTGTCCACAGCATCGGATGAAGAAGACTTCAAACCCGTCCGATAAAGAATCAAAAACCACCCGATGAAGAATCACAACTCACACGCAACGGTCAGAGAGAAAAGGAAAGATTAAACTTGGAAAAGGCCCGCAACGGTCGGCGCAAAAAGACAATCAAGATCTGCAAATCACCCACAACGGTGGGACAGTCAAATGAATTAACTCCCGATACAGGAAGGTTTAAAAAGATATGCAAAATGACGATGAACTCAATTAAAGATGGGATTCTTTTAAGCATTGAAATGAGGAAAAATCAATCGATTGACAACAACCCCAAGTGCTGGAAGACGCTTCAGCAAATCATAGACCAAAAATCAATAAGCTGAAATCAAGGAACAAAACGACTAATTCAAAGTAAAGGAGGGCCCCAAAATTTTAGAATTTTGGGAAAACTGTTGCAGCTGCAACAATTGGCGACTATCTGGTGAACCCCAGAATCTTTGAATTAACTCTCTCTCCTGGCTTAAGACTGTCTGAATAAAAGCAAAATCTTCTAGATGTCTGTATTCCTAAGCAAGCCAACTTATGCATTAAAATTCATAGAAGAAGTCCATTTTTCTCGGGAAAAGGTAACATCCGTAGTGTTTCAGGTCTGAATAACTCTCTTGAGGCCAAATGGATGAGGTTTATTTTGCCTGCCCTATGGTGGTTACAGTTTGGACACCACAGGATTGTGACAGATAGTGAACAGTATTACCATTTTGTTCCTCATTCCCATGCCAATTTGCCCTTTTGTGCCTTTAGAACTTTAGTTTATTTGATATGAGTCCTCCTGCAGGCCTTTCTTACTGAATTTTAATTCAGGATCCTCTATCCCATAGTGTCCTTTTGTGTGAATGATATATTTCATACTTCAATTCACGGACGGAGAGGATCTTGTGGCCATTTAGTACTTGATGCTTTGAGATTAATGCTTTCTCGAGCTTTTCTCCGATATGTCTTGCTTCTTTTTTAGGAGTAGTGACTCTTAAGAGCTTTCAGCCTTTTCTTAATTCATGGCATGGGATCATTTGTATATGATAAACTGTTTCACTCTGCTTCCTTTCCGTGGGTCTTTTGCTGTGAATCCCTTGGGTATTAAAATGTGAAGTGGATGGAGCCCCCAAATAGTATTTCAGACCCTTTCACTTCTGAGTTATTTACAGGGATTAAGCGAGACTTCGAATGAATGCACTGCCGGTTAGGAATACAATTACTAGAAGACATTCTATATTTTAAAGCACAGTCTTTTGCTCGGGACTTTAGTTGATACAGAACCCTGACATTCCCATTGCATCCAAAAGTTTTCCTCTTATTCAAAATCAAAAGGAAAACTAACAAATCTATAAAGAAACAGTAGCAAAGCAAGTAATAAAAGAAGAACCATCAAAGCATTAAAGCAAGAAAACAACATCTAATATTATAAAAAACAAAACAATTTATTTATGTACAACAGCAGACAAAAATCTAAAAAACGCCCATTCCCCCAAAAATTTTACAACTAAAAGCTAAGGAATGAGCTGGGTTTCAGACATGAGTATTTTTAACCATGATCTAACTGCGTTGTTATTGAAATGGAACCCATATCTAAGATCCTGCAATCATTTCTTTCAGCCTGAGTGAGTTGAAGGAGCTCAGGCTGGGCATCCATCATAGGACTGGCCTTTCTTGAAGTATGATGTCTCAGCTTACACTCAGTTAGATGGTTTCCCAATACAGACTCAGCAGATTCATTTTCTTCTCCTAGCTTAGTGACATTGTGCTTCATATATGGCTCTCTCAAAATCTTAATCATGTTTGGGCTTCCCTTTTGAGGTAACCACAAGTGAGACCAGTCTGAAGCAAAGTACCCATTTAATCTTGCTGTCCAATCTCGATTCAGGATCATTCCATAACCATCAGGTATGTCTGCTACTATTATTTCAATGTAATGACATGTCCTTTTACTTGCAGATAATCGAATCAGAACGTCCTCCATTTCCCCTACTACTTTGACACTAGTTTTGTCAAGTTGAGTGACATCCCAAATAGTAGGTTTTAGCTGCCCATTAAGCCTTTTGCAGATTGCCAGAGGCATAACATTCATGGATGATCCAGAGTCTACCAAACAATTATGGACCTTATGATTTAAAATTTCAAGAGTCACAAGGAAAGGTGGAGCGCTGGTTTTCTTAGTCTTGATCAACTCAATCTTTTCTTCCACAGGTTGGTTCGTTGTGGGAAACTCTTCTTTTAGTTTGCCAGCTTTGCTTTCCTCATCATCTTCCACCGGTTTGGAAAATTCAATGAGTGGCTCTGTTTCCTGTTTGCCATGAATATCTTTAGGTATGTCATCTTTAGCCTTCACATCAGCCTGCCCCTTTACTTCCTCTTGCAAATCTGGAACCTTTGATTTTATTGCATTGTTCTCAATGGCCAGGTTTTCATTTGTTGTGGTTGTAGAAGTGTATTGAGACTTGAGAACGTCTTCTTCTGTGTTAAACAACGATATACCATTCCATGAAAACATATTATCATCGTCTGGTTTTACTATGGTCTGTTTCTCTTTTTCTTCCTCACCACCGTCCCTAGTCAATTCTGGGTCCAACAACTTATTCATCACCAATGTCATTGAATGTAACCATTGAGGACACTTCTTCTCAAAATGATGTTGTTGATGAAAGGTACAGAAATTATCTCCTCCTATTTCTGTTATGTTTATTGATGCCAAATTAGGAGGTGGGACTTGCCATTGGCTATTATCTTCCATATTTGGATAGTGTGGCTTATTGGTTTTCTGAATGTCCCTCTCCTTTTCCAGGTCTACAATTCTGTTGGACATTTTCTGAAGCACTCTCATCATCTCATGATACTTATGCGTTTGATCTTCTTTAGATTTAGAAAGCAGTGAGCATCTTCTTATAGTGGTATTCTCTTCAGGTGAGTCAGGATAGTCCTCTATACTCTCACTTTCAGCCTGTACCCTTTCAGCCTCTTGATAAGTCTCTACCAGCGTACGCTTGACTTTCATATTGGCAAACATGGCCAGCTCAGGTCCTAAGGCTGAGGTATAATACTCAATTAAGACTTTATCTGAAGGTCTGTCTACAGCAGAATTTTTTTTTAAGTATAATGAAAATCTCTGAGTGAAACTATGCACCTTTTCATTCTTTTCTTTTCTTAACAAAACAATACCTTTCATCAATGAGGCATGCGTCTTCTGAGTGGTATACTTACTCCTGAAAACCCTCTCAAAAGTGTCCCAATTAGGAATGGAGTTTGCAGGTAGTCCAAAGTACCAGGATGCTGCTTCTCCTTTCAGAGTATGAGGAAAAAGTCTACACACCACATCTTCATACTCTCCAGCCCTTAGCCCTTCTAACGCTAGGTAAAAGCTTTGAAGGTGATCATCTACAACAATGCTGTCCGCAGCGTCAAACTTGGGCAAAAGCTTGTCAAAGGCTTGAGGCAGGTTATGCAAAGGAGGAGTTAAGTTTAGAGGTGACCTAGCTCTCCATGTTGGCAAAGGGTTAGGTTGATTACCAGCCATGAGCAAAGGTAAGCGATTAACACTAGGATAAGTAGGGTTTCAAGGATAGAACCAGAAACTTCAAACCTAAGTTAGGTTAAACTTTAAAACATCTGCTGGTAGGATAGTCTTGGGAAATCAAATTCCACGGCCAGCCTTTACTGGCGGCCCTCCTTCTAGCGCCAAAACTGTTGAGGCCTGGAAATTCACAGGCGACAACAGTAAGGGATTATCCTCTAAATTACTTGGTTCTTCTCCTAAATCTATTCGCGGTAGATGATCCGGTCCGGCATTTAATCTTCCTGGTTTTACAATGATTTCAAAATCATACTCCTAAAATAGAAGTAACCATCTACAGATCCTTCCCCCTATCACTGGCTTATTGACCAAGTACTTTAAAGCGGAATGGTCAGTGAACATCTTGAATGGGGAACCCAACAGGTAGTGTCTGAACTTCTGTAGAGCATACACCATAGCTAATCCTTCTCATTCTGTAGTGGTGTAGTTCTTTTCTACTGTAGATAGCTTTCTGCTGGAATACACGATCGGATGATCGATACCCCCTTCTCCTGGCTGCGTTAAGACAATGCCCAGTGCGATGCCAGATGCATCCACATGAACATGAAATGGCTTATTCCACTGGGAATACTAAGATGGATGCTGTAACCATCTTCTCTTTAAGTGTAAATAAGCTTTGTTGGCATTCCTCATTCCATAGGAATTTCACGTCTTTCTTTAACAGCTTTTCCATAGGTGCTATGATCTTTGCATAACCCTTGATGAATTTTCTATAGTATCCGGTATGACCAACTACTGTCCTCAACTGCTTGACTGAGTTGGGTGCTGGTAGATGTACAATGATGGCAATATTTGTGGGATCTACCATCAAGCCTTGTCTGCAAACAATGTGACCCAACAAAATACCAAATGGTGCACAGAATATACATTTCTTCAAGTTAAGAGAAATCTGATATTTCCTACATTTCTCTAACATGAGCCTTAGATCTCCTATATGCTTGTCGATTAATCCAAATACAGTCCAATCATCAAAATAGACTTCTAATAATTTATGGATGTATTCTTTGAATACAACAACTACTACTCTAGAAAAGATAGCTGGTGCATTTTTAAGACCAAAGGGCATTACCATATACTGGAATGAGCCCCATTCTGTCGCAAAGGTGGTCTTATGTCGATCCTCGGGATGGATTCTGATCTGGTGGTAGCTTGAAAATCCATCAGTGAAGGAGTAGACCTCCTGTCCTCCCACATTGTCTAAAACTTCATCAGTAAATGGTGTCAGAAATGGATCATGAAGTGATGCATTGTTGAGTTTGCACAAATCGACACAAATCCTGCTTTCTCCTTTAGTTTTCTTTTCTTGCACAACCATGGGAATAACCCATTCGCTTTCTTCTACTGGATCAATGATGCCTGCTGCTAGCATCTTATCGATCTCATCCTTAACTTTTTCTTTATAGCGAGGATTCAGTCTATATGGACGCTGCTTAACTAGCCTAGCATCCTCTTTCAATGGATGCGCATTACTCCCAGATCTCCTACTATTCCCTTCATCTCTATGAACTTAGTGGGAAATAGGTCCTGATAGTCGTGTAAAAGATCTGCAATGTGTCCTACTGTTTCATCATCCCAATAGTCTCCAATAGAGGAAAATTTTGGTTCTATTTCTGTGCCAATATTGATCTTTTTAATCTGGATAGGTTTTGTGATAGCTGGGATCTCGAGTTTCGGTCCATCAACATCACGAGTCCCTTCTGACTCTGGAATGCTGATGCTGCGAGGATTCTCATCCTCATCATCTAGCTCTGCTGTAAAGTTGTAGCACTCTACCGCATGTTGCAACTGGATAGCCCAATCAGACTGAGCTGACACTTATTGGGTACAGTCATCAAATATCTTAGTCTTTATAACGTCTAGGGCCTGATCAATACTTGGATACTCAGATTCAAAAGTGAAAGTGAGTAAAAAGTTGTCTATCATAAGTGGCCATGTGATGGTTCCTCTGCGCAACTCAGTCTCCGTGTACCAGTTCCTTGGAACTGTGTCTAAAGTGTGAATGAATAGGTGAACCCATTCATCCTTTGGAATTTCTGACCAATTCTGTTCACAAATCTGAATATGTGACCTGGGGTCACTTTCTCCTGTATATTTCTACTGTAAGGGTTCCTTGTCGTTAGAGAACCTGATCACCATCAATCTCTTAAGTTCATCCCATGATGTGATATGTTCTTTATGTGCATGCCACCATCTTGCAGGTGTGGCTTTTACTGCAAGGTCCATAGTTGTCAACCTCTGCTCCTGAGGAATTTCCTGCTCATCTTGCTGTAAGAATTCATTGACATCTGCTAAGCCATGAAATGACGAAATATCAATAATGTCTGTGCAAATCCATCGTAGTGACTTAGTCATAAATGCACATCTGGGCGCTGAGACTTTGTAAAGCCTGTCCTGCCAGTTTTCTAGACCAACCTCCGAAACTAATGCGCATGAGCTGTCGCATCACCAACTGATGTTTCCTTCTGCGGTCAGATTGATGTAATCACTCTGATTAGATGTCATTTGATAGAGGCTTTCCATGTTGCACACCTCTTCCTCTGCTTGGATAGGTTCAATATAGCGAGGACCCTGGAAAGGATCCAACGGTGCGATGACCCGGATCTGACTATCCTCAAAGGTCATTTGTCTTTTCTTTAAATCGATAACAACCATGTTATCAATTGCCCAATCAATACCTAGTAGATTTGGATATGGTCTAATATTGCCAATGATCTCTATAACTTCAAAGTCTGTAAAGCTACGGACTCCGTCGATATCAACTGGTACCTGCGGTAATCGACCCAGTGGTGATACCCACTGCTGATTGGTTAGTTGTAGATGGATAGGTGATCTGGCTAACTTAGGGCTACCCATCTGTTCCCATGTTTGCATAGTCATACCATTAACCTCTGATCCTAATTCTAGGATTACCTCATCCATTTCAAATTCTCCGACTTGTGCTGTGAGTCTCATCTCTCTTCCTATTCTGGTATGGCCCATAATATTATGAATAGCATGTTGCGCACTGCTCACGGAAGAAGATGGCTGACACTGATCTATGATGTGATGTAGCTCTTCGATAGCTTTTTCATTTCTAATGATTTTCAAGCAACTCCGCAGGAAGGATTGTACACTTCCTATCGACTCATCCTCTTCGCAACTTCCCGATGTGGTAGCCTACGATGTCTGCACAGGACTAATGCCACAATGTGTTTGCTGCTGCGGTACATCCCTACATGGTAGTACTTGCGATCCTAATGATGTAGGGTCATCAAAGAAAGGTTGATCTTCCTAGAATGTTTCTTTGTTCTTCTGCAGGTCGAGTGGTGTTAATTTAGTAGTGGCTTTGCGCACCCACTCCGGACCTGTGTTCTTTTCTGCATCCTATGATGTCGGACTAGTAGAAGCACCACTGCGAGTCACAATGTTGACTCTTGGTTCTGGCTCTTTCTGCTCAGCAGTGATAAGCTGGATGTTCTGGTGTACTGCTGGCTTAGGATCTCTAATCTTGGCTATCAAGGTCGGACACTCTTCTATAGTGTGATCGTAGAACTTGCAATAGTTACATGTCGTAGTAGGGTTCTGACAATCCCTAGCATAATGTCCTACTATTCCACAATTGTAACAAGTAATATGTCCACGGCCACAGCCAAATCCTTCACCACAGCCAAAGCCTCTTCCACGGCCTCGTCCTCTGAATCCTCCTCCACGGCCATCACGAGCTGGTTCATGCTGTGGTCCTGCTGCTGGACCAGGTGTTTCTGTCTGGACTCTATACAAGTCATGCTTTCTCTCGACCATGAGATCATAAGCTCAGCAATTATGTTCATCATGACCTACTAACTTGCAGAAGTTACAATATAAGTTCTTAGGAGTCTGTACATATTTCTGAAGTAAAGGGCATTCCGGTGGTCGATGTCCTCTTGTTCTACAGAGTTCACACCACGGCCCTTGAGTCTGTAATAAGGGGTTAGGAGCCCCACTTGCTAAATACTCAACAAATACTGGACAGTTATCCTTAGTATGTCCCTGTGCTTTACACTTGGTACACCATAGCTCTTGTGTAATCTCTTTCCCTTTCTTAATCTCATGCATCTGTAACGTGAGATTAGCTAACTGGTTTTGCAGGTTTGTCATACATGTACTAGTCTCAGCTAGAGGTGAGGCCTCTAGTTTCATTGCCATTTCCAACGCTTCATCCTGCGTATAGAGTCTCTGTTGCATTAATGGAAGTCTGATGTGCAGGAGCAGTGCTACGATAAACCATTCCTTATGCTACTCCGGGGCAAACTCAAAGCTGACTTGGTCTATGAGAGCTTTGAATTTCTAATCAAAGTCCCATACTGACTCTATAGGTAACTATTTAATGTCTTTGAGCTCTATGATGCACTATGACTCAAACTTAGGTTTCTTAAATTCTTTAATCATAGTAGTCCTGACTTGTACGAGTGTTCTTCCCGGTGTTGTGGTATACTTCATATACCATGTTAAGGCTCTGTCTCTAAGTGTAGTGACCAACTGGACAAGTTTAATATGATCATCCAAAATCCCTTTAATGGTCCATACGGCTTCACATAAGAACCAATGTTGTTCCAGGTCTTCTGCCCCTGTACCCTTGAAGGTAGGTAGTTTCATGTCATCCCCCATTCTGTTTCTACGTGGTGGATGTTGGTTTGTTGTATTACTACCACTTGGCGGAGTAGGTCTAGGTGATGTAGCGGTAGTATGTACTGTATGTGAACTACTAGATGTAGTTCCTGCGGGATTATTCTAAGTCCCGGTTGCTTTCTGTGGGGTATAAGGGTGGTAAGGGATACCCTCTACTGTTCTCTCTATATTACTTGGACTCTGTTCTCTAGTAGTGTCTGAACTATTTTCAAAGAGAGAAGATCTGAAAACTACTTTATATTTCTTACCACTACGTGTACATCCAATTTCATCAAAGTCACTTTCAAACTCTTGTGACATTACACTTATTTACTTATTCATCTGAGACTATATCCATTATGCCTTTTTCATGTAATAACATCTTAATGGACAAGTTTAAAGAACTTAGGTACTTACCGTGATATCCCTTGAAGAAGTACCTCTCTGTTTCACTGAAGCTCTTTCTTTGATCGACTGCAAACTCTGTAACGAAGCCTTCTAGCAAACTTGCAAGCCAGAAGTCTACTGTCCGCGAAATGGGATTATCAACGCTTTTCATGGTCTGAATCAGCTTCGGTGTCTAGACAATGTTTCTTTTCTTCTTAAATATGTTCTGATCAGTCAACTTTGATAACCAGTCATACAACTCATTTCCATAGGTCGCAAAAAATATCGTATGTAGATCAGTGAAGATATTTTTTTGTAACCAGTCCTCTATACTCAGTCTAGGACTCTTGTTTTCTTTTTCAGAAAATTCTTTCTCCTTAGACTCAACCCAGTGGTTAAGTTCTTATTTAGTAGGATGCCAACAGAACATTAGCTCGTCAGTTTGTTCAAAACTGGCAACGAAACCATTTGTTGGTCTCTCTGGGCAGACCCGGGTTTCCTTTAATGTACCAACAAAACCCCTAGCTCACTGGCCCTTTCATGACAGACCGCAGAATGGCCTGAAGTATCACCCGAAGTGATCTTGGATGGGTTGGCTCAGGACTCAAGTGTCCTCAGTCAGGTTCTATAGCATCCTGGTGGTCGCGCGACTCTTCTTAGTCAGCGAGATCTCTCTGCGATGGTGACCTTTCTTACTTGCTAGTCCTGGTAGGGAGCGTTCTCTTATCGCATTGCCGATGCTAGCACGATGCGCAAACTATCTCCACTGCTTGGCTCTTAACCTGCGATATCTCACACCACGGTTCCTCCGTCAGTGCGATATTGCCTTTCCATACTGTGATATCCTTTACGGTAAGGCTACAATATGACTCTCACAGTCCAATGGCTGCTCTCCTAGTATAATAGTTACGCTAGACAGCCTCACTTAGACTCCTACAGTCTAATATACTTAACATCAACTATGCTCAACTTGTTGAACTAATATGCAGAAATCACTTAACACTGTAACTGCAACTATTGCGCATCAAGTACTGAGAACTCATATACAGACTACTTAACATATTCAACTCATAGTAATCTTCCATGCTACTGCAACTAAAGATAGCATACATTTACTCATTCATTAACTGGTAGTAAATTTCATGTAATGAATAATAGATAACAGATAAATAAAGCACAGTCACATGAATAGTAGCACAACACACTGATTTTACGTGGTTCACCTCCAAGGGGGAAGTTATGTCCACGGGAACTGGTTTTTATATTATATCTTGAGAGAGTAAACACAGTTCCGCTGCAACCTGATATGCAGCTTGAGATCTTCTGGGAAACTCCGCGCACACCGCCAGGAGCCCTTCTCTCTTAGATCTTGTTTCTTATATTTCCTTCTCTTACAATATACTCTTCTTCTCTCTCTCTCTCTCTCATTCCCTGTGGATTGTTCAATCCCTATGGATTGTTACACACATGCTCTTAGAGCTAGCTACTGGTTACAGTAAGATAACTACTGACTGAATAACAGAACCAGAGCTTAACTCTTACAATACTGAGACAATAGAGACACTCAGCTAGCTAAATGACTCAGAAGGCTAACTGTCTAACCATCTAAACAGCTACCCAATTGTCTAACCTTTTACAATACAAAATACATCCTTATATAGGCGGCCCGAAGGTCTCGCCATTACAACACTGTGGGCCTGTCCCAACAGTAACCCCAAAAACCCTAACTATGAAAGTCGGCCTATCTATACTTGAACTGCCACTTTCCATCACACCACAGCTTTCTGTAGTCTTCCACGCTTCCTGGTGTGGATCGTGGGTATGGGCGCCGCTTCCTCGGTCACTCCGCTTCTGTCCTTCGTCTTTAATGCCTCGGCCCGTTGCTCCTTTTCCTTTATAACGGTAGATGAGCCCTCCTGTCTTCGCCGCTGCCTTAAGTGCAGTGGTTGAGCTCTCTCTTCTCGGCCGCTCGGGTACTATTCTTCTTTGACTTCCCTGTCCCGATGTAGGAGCTTTTCCTGTAGCTACAGGACCCTGCTCCAACAAGAAGGCTTGCACATGTGTATTACAGAGCATTACCTTGGGTGGGCCATTCTGACTTAAGTGTCAGATATAAGCACTAATGAAGACCTACATGAAGGGTAGGCCTACAAGATTGACTCTGTAGAACTTCCTATGATGAGAATAATTGAGATAGCACCATTATGAGATAGCATATGATGATGATCCAGACTTGATGATGATTCAGTTCAAGTGATCCAGATGAGATGATCCAGACTCGATGACGATCCAGATCAAGTGACGATCCAGTTATGATGATGATCCAGACTCGATGATCCAGATCAAGTGATCCAGATGAGATGATCCAGACTTGATGATTATCCAAATCGAGTGATGATCCAGCAGTGATGAGCCAGTAGTCATGATGATGCAGATCCCATGATAAAGAAGAAGAAGATGACTTGAAGACTCAAAGACAAAGAAGAATTGAAGAAGAAGATGACTTGAAGACTCAAAGACGAACAAGACTTGAAGAATAAGAAGACTTGAAGATGACAAGATGATCTAGTTGATGCAGAGAAGAAGACTAGTGCTGAAAATTGTGTCAAAAGAATACCTTCCTAGTTAAGAGGGTGTGTTGATGTATTTGTAACTTTGGAATGTATTCATCTATGTATCTTATGTCTTGTAACCCAATGTTTATTCTAGGTTGTATCTATTATGTAATTGAGTCATGTTGTCATGCCCCGATGTTCCGATAAAGAGAATCTATAATGTAAACAAGTCCTGTCAAGTCATAGTGGGTAACCCTCCGATTGTGTAAGGGTTAAAGTCCCCGCAGTTCTGGGGCACTAGGGTTATTAGACTCTCCTAGTAGAGGTCGGCCCTAGTAGGGTTTTAGTCATGCCAGGATTAGTATAAATAGACAACTGGAGTCTCTATTTATCACACAACTCATACACACTGAAGTGTAGCGCATAGTTGAGGAAGGAGAAGACACTGGGGCTAGATAAGAAGAAGGATACTGTTGTCGAAGATCACTTACTGTTTTGGGCTTTTCTATTTTGGTGCTGATTCTATCTCTGAGGAAGTTGCGGGGTTTTCTCCATTTATGGTTTCCCCGAGGAAAAACACTGTGTTCATTGTCTCTTGTGTTTGATTGCTGTGCTTGTTATTCTCTCAGTTAATGATCCTAATAATGCTAGCTTAATGTTGGAAAACTAACAGTATTTGAGAAAGGTAGGCCTAGGAGCTATCTCTTCACATAGATAGTTTCCTAACATTAAATGATAAATAACTAATTTGACAACACTTTCGCTAAGCAAGAATGGGCTCATTCAAGTACATGAAACCATCTTGGTGTTTAGAACGAATATCTTGACAATTTTTTATGGTTTGTTTATTGCTCTTGTTTGAAGCATTTTGTCAATTTTTGAAGTCTGTGTGTATTTTGGTTAAATATTGTGTTAAGTCCTTTGAATTCTTCTAGTTCTCATTCGATGCTTGATTTAACCCTTTGTTGTATCTTGAATCAAGGTTGGTTTTAGGCCGGTTTGAGAATAGATTCTTTTATTAACTTTTAGTTGCATGAATTAATTGTCTTCAGTTTTTCGATTCTTTTACGCTGATTGTATATTTTCTTTGTAAATACTTATCGTTATTCAAAAAAATAAATGAGCTCTACATAGCTAAGTGAAGAGAAAAATGGTCTATGCACTAGGTTCCTATACATTGATCATAGGATACCTATTGGCACAAGACCAACATTCATCTAATGCAATAATCAATTGGCATTATTACAATGCATAATTGTATTAGCCTCCATGACCATAATTGGCTAGTGGAGGCCAAGATCGAGCATAATGTATGATTCTATGATTTTATCAGTTTGTCAATATTGAGGTACCCACATGTCCGTTGGACCATTAAGGGATGAGATAACAAGTGGAGTCCCCACTTACCCTGAATCTAGTCTGTGCAGTTGTGTTTCACTGACACCTTCCAGTTGTGACTTGTGAGTCTACATGTTATGTTGATGATGATGTGATTCATGTTATTTGACTAATGTTGTTGTTCCTATATTTTGACAATATTCTATAAAGCAGTGAAAGATTTTCCAGTTTTTACAATTTTTTATAATGAAGTTAAATATTCGCCAAGATTTTACAATATCTTATAACTTAGTGAAAGATTCGCCAAGATTTACAACATTATATAATAAAATGAAAGATTCGCCAATATTTTACAACATTATATAATAAAATGAAAGATTCACCAAATTTTTTATATATACATATTATATTACTGATAAAATCACCTTCAAATTTTCCTATTAATCTGAGAGATTCGCCCATTTTTATACATATAAATCTAGGGGGGGGTCTTAAAATCATCCCTGGGAAAGTAACTGTAGAGGTAGACTATAGTAAAGACTCCCTTTGAACATTTGAATGACATGACAAGTGACTTGGCATCATTGACTCAATCCATGCAGAAACCAGACATAATGCAAAGGCAGGATGATGCATTCTTTGAATTGATTCAAAGGAGTTAGATGATTCCTGAAAGTGGATCGATTTGATGACAAGCTGTATACCCAACTGTTCATATGAGAATTTAGATAGGTGCCATGTTCAAAGGTGGACGATAAGTTTCCATTAATACAAATGAAATATATCCACATTCCCTTAATTTCCCCATCATGGTGGATTAGTACCTCTTTTCTTTTTAACGATCTTGAAAAGGATAACAAATGATCGGTATAACTCATCAGAGGATGAGTCCATTCTCATACATTTTATGAACCTAAGAAAGGAGGGGTTCATTCCCAAAAAGGGTCCTTCAACGTTTAATTTTATGAGTCTGAAGAAGCTAAACTCACTCTTCGTTTCACATTTAGAGAGTCTGAAATGACTAAGGAGACTCTAGAAATGGACATTTTTGTAGATTTAGTCCCAAGGTTTGAAAAAGTATAAATTGATACCTCGGATAACTCTTCTGGTCGTGAAGAACTAGATTATACATTTTCGTAAATGATTCTAACCGGTCTGAAAAATGGGTAAACTATCACTGAATAGACAACCTTTCAAGTATTTTTACAAGTGTGAAAGAATCAAGTTCACTTGACAATCTTTTCATGTTTAAGGAGTTTGAAAAGAGCTTAAATATGACTCCATGGAGTTTCCCTTTTTCGTAATCCATTTTAATGAATCCAAAAAAGTAGTAAAAGCATACTCGATACCTTTTCACTGAATTTTTAATGAGCACGTCGAGGGTATAAAAGTCGCTCGGTACTTTTTCAACTTAATCTAGTGTGTGAAAAAGACAAAAAGAGACTCAATCGCAACCAAAAATGCCCAATAATGCCCTAAAATCCTCAAAAACAATGTTAGAATACTTTCACTGTGACACTATAGGACAAACATAATGAAAACCCAAAATATTTAAATATTACACTAATTAATTTTAATTAAAAATAAAAAATACAATATAAATAGTGAAATAGTGAAAAAAAATTAACCATTGTGATTTTTACCATAAAATGAGAGTGAAAATTGTGTTTAGGAGAGAAACTTGTGATAGAGATTTTGGGGGCTACAGGAAACTGTCCATCGATTTGTTTGAATAAGGTAATAGCTAACCCATTACCATTCCTTTTCATGGTTGAAAAATTGTTTTTTATCATGATTTTAGAGATTTTTAGGAGGATTTTTAGAAGGGAAAGGAGCGTCCTAGACTTCGCTCTTTTCTCTTTCGGAAGGTGCACCAACACACTCCCTGAAACCAGAAAGAGCATCAGGGGCGCTCTGTCTCTTAGGAGAGACAACGTCATCTCTTTGTTCTCTAAGGGAAATAGCATCAGCTTCCATGGGCTTCCCAAAAATCAACCTCAAGCATGAATTTTCAAGAAATTTTTTAATGCATAGGGTCTAATGATTACCTTATGGATGTCCCATAGGTTTTGGACCCAAATATGGTGATTTGGAAGGAACACGAGCATGAAATAGATGATGCCTAGGAAGACAATGATCTTATGACTGTAAGGGCCCTAAGGGAGTTTGGTCTCTTAAAATAATTCAAGGTGTTGAGCATGAGATCCCATGTGTGTTTGTTGGGTCATCTGATACAGATGTGGGATCGAGATCAGCAACATTTTTGGGTTGGGACCCAAGTTCTGAAGATTGATGTTGAGGACATCTACTTCTTGACTGGATTGTCTTAGACAAGGAGCCCGGTATAACTCATAGGTTCCAGGGGTGGAGACAGGTTTGTTGATGACCTCATAGACAAGTACTATGTAGTCGAGATAAGGTCTCAAGGAGGCAAGATCCCGATTAAAAATATTGTGGACTGACCATTGAGGACCCTAGAGTTTACTATAAAGAATGTGGCGGGTAGTTGAGCTACTCACCAGACTACTCAAGCACATATGATATATGCGTTAGAATCCATGGCTCCAACCATATTCAACCGGAGCGAGGGGCTACTTGTAAGCCTCAAATATCAGCTCACAAAGTGTCGATGGGGTGATTTGAAGCAGTTTGGTTATGGGGAAGTGGTGGTATCATTCTTCTTAGAGAGGGTGCCCTTGTTACATCCACAGGCGCCTCTCAACAAATTGGAGCCCGAGGATCCACGAATTTTGTAGTGGATCAAGGCTATGGATCATCATGGAGGTGGTGGAGGACCCACCATGACCTAAGGTTCTGTCTTTTTCGATTGGCTACAGGGCCAACTATTGATGGTTGAGGATTATGACTATGCTAGGATTGACTTTAGGGGTGACCATAATCTTCCATTTCCTGAGGGTGAGAAAGGGGGTGATCGAGGTAGGGAAGACACTACCGCATTGTGTTTTTGTTTTATATCATATTTCATTTTTTTGTATTTTTGTTAATAATAATACATATCTTACAATTTTGCATACATAGGTCTGTCGAGTATTGCGGGGACCTCACTTATCGAGAGGAAAGGAGTGGTCAGATACATAGCTATTAGGAACATGGAGGTAGAGGAGGAGCTTCAAGAAATTGAAGACAACCTCCAGCGGCTGACTATGGGGGTTCTTGATATTTCCATTGATGAACTTCCTAGGCATTATCAATGCCACATTGCAGGAGTGTTATGATGTTTTGGGAGGTTACTTTGTTGAGTGTCTCGTGCCATTATGTGTTATCAAGAGCAAGAATATTAATCCAGAGTGACATCCTATTTTTGTATTGTATAGTTACTTAAAGCTTCAAAGATTCATATTTTGACCCTTTGATGTACTAGAAACTTGATGGTTTTAGACTTTGGGTATATCAGAAGCTCATGGCTCTAATTTGTGTCTCATTATCAGTTATATATAAAACACTCTTTTTTATATATTTATATGTGTGTATGTGATGTGTTATGTGCATGAATGGATACCTATATGTGTTTTCTTTTATGATCTTTTATATGTGATAAAAAATATAAAAATGAGCATTTAAACATGAGCTAAGTACCAATACAAAACATAGTTCGCTAATGAAGAAACCACTATGTTTAAATGTCTTAGGATGTGATGGTAGGATACATACTCAAAAGACATTTCTAAGAGCCAAACTCTTCAGAACATACAAAGCAATATGGGGTTACGGATGGTGTAGACCCGGTTCAGCTGATGGGAAACTAACTCCAAATATAGATAAACCCTAACCTAAATCACTTTGCTAGTTAAAGCTTTAGTTAACAAACCAATCACTACATGATATTCTGCAAGATTGTTCATAGCGGGACCCAAACAAGTTCCACCTAAGATTACCAAATCGTCAGTAAGGGAATACAATACCCTAGCCATCGATGCAAGATTCATTGTATAACAGCTAGGACCATCCACAAAACCAGAGTAAGTGGTCATCTGTCCATTTAAACACAACACTAAATAAGTAGGATTACCTAAGATGCATCTTACATTCACAAGAAATACACAATCCAAACTACTTACAACACTCTATAAACAATATGTACAAAGTACCTATGTTAGATGACCTAGGCATAGTATTTATTGAGGTAAATCCCATTTCGGGGCTCACCCAACGGTATTCCATCATAATCTATCAGCTAATAAGATCCTTTTTATAAAATGTGACTGACAATGTAAGGCCCATGCCACATGGATTCAAGCTTGCCACCTCCCAATTTATCATGTTTTTGGACATATGTCAGGACCATGTCACCTTCGTTGAAGAGGCGAGGTTGAATGGACCGATCATGCTGACCTTTAATTCATCGGTTTTGTATCTCATTAGCTAAGGTAGCATCCCGACAAGTATCATCAAGCTTATTCAAGTACAAGAATCATTCTTCCTCTAAATTGTTATTGGGTAACAATTCTACAACAAGTTTCAGAGAAGAAATTTCACATTCGATCAGGAGAGTAGCTTCTATCCCATACACCAATTGGAACAGGGTGAAGCCAATAGATGTATTAACAATATCCCTCTAAGCCCATAATGGGAAAAACAATTACAAGTCCCAAATGGACTTAGATCGTCCTACCATCTGTTGAAGCATAGTCTTCAATACCTTGTTGATAGCTTCAACGTGGCCATTGGCCTGTGCGTAGTAGGGTGTGGATTTGGCTTGATGAAAACCTAGCTTGGTAATCAATTTCGACATCATTTGGTTTTGAAAATGTGAGCAATGATCGGTCACAATATCTTGAGGGAATTTGAACCTAATGATAATGTGATTAAAAATAAATAGGGAAGCGCTTTTTCCATATTCGGCATATGTAGGCATTGCCTCAACCCATTTTGTAAAGTAGTCAGCAACTACAATAATATAACTATTCCCCCCTGTTGAGGTATTCTTACAGTGCATCAAATAAATGCCCCATTTCGCAAAAGGGTTGACAACGATGATAGGATTTAAAAGAGCAGGGTGGGTGTGCTTTTTGGATTGGAAAAGCTAGCGGGGTGGGGATTGTTTTATGGCCTCCATGCAATCCTTGAATATTGAGGGCCAAAACTACCCAGCGCGTTCTGAGTAGTAGCCATCCTAGAAAGATGACCGCCGCATGCTCCAAAGTGGCAGTCATTCAATACTATTTCATCCTCTTCATGTGTTAAGCAACATCACGAAATTGCATCAATGCCACAATAGTGCAATGTATCATTGACGATAAGGTAGTACTTGGCATGATGATAGATACAATGATATTCATCACGGGTTACATTAGTATGAAAACATTGATTCTGGAGATATAAAATCTAATATCCATACCAAGGGTCATACCTACTAATGAGAAACATGGATTCATCGGGGGACCAAATCCAAGGGTTGTGTATCCTCAGAAATACGAGGAATATCACACATAATCTCTCTGGAGACAAGGGACTTCTTTGAATTAGATTTGGAAAAATCTAACTCGAATTCTAGGAGAATAATAATCCAGCAAGATTATTTCACCCCAAGCACTTGACAAGTCAAGATGTAATACATGGGGTTAGAATCCGCGTACACAGTAGTGGTGAGAAGAAAGATGTAGTGACGGAATTTATGGGCAACGATGACCATGGCTAGATCTAACTTCTCGACATGTAAACAATGAGTTTTAGTGTCAAGGAGACTCTTACTCAGGTAATAAATCGCATGTTCTTGGTCGTGTGTATCTAATTGAACTAGTACCATGGCGGTGGTAGTTAATGATGCAGCCACATATAAGGAGTAGTCCTTGGTATAACCGGGTGGTTGCAACACAGGTGTGTGCGTAATTGTGTATTTGAGCATGTCAAATGCATGTTGTGCAAGGTCATCCCAAACAAAGGGTGTGCCCTTTTTTAACAAACACATGAAACCATGGGTCTTCTCGACGTAGTTGCAGACGTAACGATGCAGCAAGTTTTCCTTCCATTGCAATTTTTTAAGTTCAGTAACGTTTGTAGGCATGGGTAGGGCCAAGATGGATTCAATATTCAGTGGGTCTACATGGATGCCATCCTTGGAAATGATGAAGCTAAGCAGTATTCTAGTCTCAACACAAAAAACACATTTTTGTGGATTCAACTGAATGTTGTAATGGTGGCACCTAAGGAAAATGGCTCTCAGATGGTCATCATGGTGCTCTCGATGCTACGAATAGGCAGGTAACCCATCGAGATAAGGTTCCATGATATGTTTGATGTCATGGAAAGCATAATACATGGCGCATTGGAAGGTGGCACCAACGTTTTTTAGGCCAAAAGGTAACTTTCTATAGGAAAAGGTCCCCCATCGAAAAATGAAGATTGTTTTATGTTTATCTTATTATAGCCAGAAATCCATCCATGAATGAAAATATGATTCTTTCGGCGCAGTTATCGATAATTTTATCGATGTAAGGAGTACGAAAATTATCCTTGGGATAAACACTATTGAGATCTCAGAAATCGATACAAATCCTAATCGTTCCTTGTTTTTTGTTTACAGGAACAATGTTAGAAACCCATTCTATCAACGACATAGGGTAAATGAACCTAACCTTGAGATTCTTTTAAACTTCTTCCTTAATGGTCATTTCTTTCTGTACATGGACTTAATGTAACTTTTAATGGACTAGTTTGGCATTAGGGTAAGTACTAATCTCATGAACGACGATTGAAGGATATATCCCTAGCATTTCTTCATATGTCCAAGAAAAATGTCTCTACACTCCCTAAAAAGGGTCGTATAAGACCTAAGTTCTGAAGGAGAACAATTCTAGCCCAAATGAATATTCTCTACAACTCCAGGTTTTACTGATATGTCAACCAAAAAGGTCTTAGTAATATTACTCAGATTACCCTTGGAATCAACAGCATGAACGAGTACTGGTGACTGATGTGTAGTTACAATATCAGATGAAACCATTGTTTCAAAATAATCTTCTACCATATGGTAACCAAGAAGGAAAGAGGATCTATGATGATTGTCTTTCCAAGGCATCTCCTCTAAAGACATCACTTACATGATGGATTCATCTAATGGAAGGATTTGCAAAATATAATCTAGAGATGGAGGGGAATCTAACCAATATGGCAGGTGATAAGGGTAGGATGCCAAAAAAATATGATCATCAATGGCGGGGTCGCTGGTGGACTGGATAGCCTTGTAATTCTCTTCAAAATGAATAAGAGGTATCAAATCAACAATTGATTTTCCTTTGTATGAAGTGTCATGACTCATAGAGGAGATCATTCTCACAGATGCAGTCTGGGTAGAGGGAGGATTGGTTAACAGAAAGACTCCCATAAGTGAGGAATCCTTGAGAAGACCTACCCAGACATTTTGATACTACCAAATCATAGAAGCTAAGAGTGGGACATTGTTCACAGAATTAGAACTTGTATCTGGAGAATAGAAACCTATTTGATCAACCATAATAATCTTCGATTGGAATGGGAATTAGACCAATCTAAACACAGATGAGGAAAATGCATGCATCGCCTAGAACCAATTCCTTCCTAGGAGGATATTGTAGTCTACTGGAGCATCAACAACCTCAACATGGATGGACACTATTTTCCCCCTAGTTCAATAAGGAGAGAAGACAGTAATCCATAAGGTTGAAAATCACGACCGTGAAAGGCATTCAACGTTGTAGGTGAATTGTTAATTTTGGGAGAGACTATAGCTCGACAACATGATAGAGACATGAATAAGGTCAAGAAACCTTCTTCCAACATGTTACGATGGAATTTCTTCCAAATGAATTTTGTAGACAACTGGAAAGCTAACTGATGGGAGAGTCTCAACTCAAAATCATCCAGTTTAAAGGCGATAATATTGCTATTCTCAGGATCCATAGCTCCAAGAACTGACAAAAAATTATTTCTCTGCGACGGGCATGTTTGGAGTACTTCGAGGGTAGAAATAACACAAGGACTGAGACAAATATTCTACCACATTGTATTATTGAGAAGCTCGTGCACTTGGGTTAAATACCGATTTTCAAATTGTACTATTTGGCAGCTGAAGCACGGTGTCGAGAACAGGTTTTTCAATATGCAGATTGTTGGTAGGAGGAGGGGTGGACACTGTATGATTATTTGTTGAATTATTATCATCTTTTTTCTCTGTAGGAGGGTCACATTTCTGAGATCTAGTGGTAAGACTAACTGATTCACTAGACATCATTTTAAACTCATCTATTGAAGATGAAGAAGACCCGTGCAAGGATTGATGGTCAATAAATTATTGTTGGGTAGGGAAAGGACCAGTCAAGACTAATGGAGTGTGAGTTTTTTTTTTTTAATTTTGACTTCTTCACGTCGAGGAAATTCCTTGGTGAAGTGGTCACCTCCACATATAAGGTAGAGAAATTTTTCCTTTCTCTTGTTCTTGGATTTGAAGTCCGTGTTTTGTGTTTTATTACTCTCCTGTTGGTTTTTAAACTTTTTTTATTTATTATTTCCTTTCTTATTAGTTCCTGAATATTCTGAGGATTGAATGGAATTTACCTTGGTAGAGGCAACAGGAGGAGAAGTGGTCTTGGTATTTGTGATTGTCTGGCCAGCAGGTTGGTTTTTTCTTTTTGGGGGATTTAGCCTCAGACTATGTCTGAACAAAACTAAGTACACCATCAGTAGGTGGTTTTATTAAAGGTCTTAAGGGGTCCAAAGTAGGATAGGGAGCGTGCGGGATCAAGTCATAGAGAATTCCTAACTAGGAATAAACCAAGTCCAGGTATTGATCTCGTTTAATGGCTTATTCTTTGGTGACAACACCTCCCATGTAAACATTCTGAGGAATAGGCGGAAGCAATGAATTAGTGAACCAATTGGCAAGTAATTGGTCGGGGATAGGTTCTTTAATCAATCTGCATCATCATCTCCACTCATGTATGTGATCATATATATGGGTGGAAGTGGTTTGATGAAGCAAGCTCAAAAGATCCGGTACCAAGTTGGGAGTTGAAAATGCGTTAAAAACACCATTGTTAAGGTGTTAAAATCCCAGAAAGAGTGTTGAGGCAATTCTATATACCACTTGGAGGCGTTTACGGTGACATTCCTTTGAAAAAACATCAAACGAGTGGAACCATCCATTAGAGAGTTGGACAAGCACCAAAAATGATAGGTCATAATGTGGTTTTTGGGGTCCCACTAGCTTTGCCATCAAGTTTGGGTATATCTGAAGGAAAATTTACCGAAATAGTGAACCATGAAGGATCATGGTGAATAGGATCATTAATCAAACGTGACAAATCTAGGAGATCAAGTGTATTTGGAAAGGGAAGTTGCTGATTAGGTTGCGAATACTGGTAATATTGATAAGGCATCAGAGTACCAGTAGGGCCGTAAGTGGATTGATAAATGGGTATCGATGATCCTCTGATAATAGGTTGGTTTCCAAACGTTCCACTTGGTGGTCCCCTGGGTAGGCCTCCCAGTGGGGGGCCTATGGGTAGTATAAATCCAAGTGAGGAAACTCCAGGTGGACCTCCAGGTGAACCTCTGAATGGTGGCCCACTAGGCGAACCTCCAAATGGGAGACCTCCAGGTGGACCTCTAGGTGGGGGACCTCCAAGTGGACCTCTAGGTGGGGGACCTCCAGATGGGGGACCCCAGGTGGAACTCCATACATGTTTGCTAATGGGATTTCATATGTAGCGATGTTTGACCAATTAGTTTTCCCCCACAAGTTATTAGGGTTTCCAAAATAAGGATGTCGGGAAAAACATTTCCTGAGGAAATGGGTTGGTAATTTTGTGTAGTCATCACCTGTTGATTTCCTAGGTAAAGTTACTCCCATGTAGGTTTATTAGACATCGATTGAACCCATGGTGGTTGTCCTGGTGTAGAGGAAGGAACTATCACATTTGCAGTCATGGAGGGTAGTCCAGCCATGGGTTTTCCTAGAGAAACACTATGCCCAATATTTAAACTACTTCTCACAATCGTAGTGACTGCTTGTTCTTGGGATTGCCCCACAATGACATCATTCATAACAAAACTAGGGATAGAGGGGAGAGACTGAGCCAATGGGGAAGGGATAGAAGGTTGAACGGGATCGTAAGAAACCACACTTTGAACCGGTATTCTAAATACGGTAGAAGCATAAGACTGAATAGGGCATGGTGTGACCATGCCTACACGGCATGGTATTCGAGAGTAACTCTTTCTAAATAACTTGGAAAAGGAGATAGACTTCTCCTTCTTATGATTTCTCCCCTTGTGCGTAAATTGGACACCATCTCATTGATAGGTGTAAAATACTCATCATTCGATAATAAAAATATCGGATTAGGTGGGACGGTGGCATTAGATGAAGTAATAGTGTTGTACTCGAAAATTTTCCATCACAAGGAAGTCTCCCAAAAAGGAGCAGTTGTACCAAAATTTTGATGCCACGAGGTCATTTGAGGGTGGTGAAAACACCCAATCTTGTGCACCAGAATGACCTTCTATAGAGAAATTAAATGTTGAATCACGTGAAGGAGGAAATTGCGCCAGTATCGGGGTAGAGGAAGGTGGATTCTCCAAAGAAGAATACTCTTCTCCTGATTCAACAACTGAAACACCTTCCATAGAAGGATCAGCTGTGACAGGCTGGTCCATGGTCACCCCTTGTCTTTATTCCATGGTTGGAGGAAATTCAGGTGGTAAACCCTGCAATCTGTGAGATCTCCTTGCATGTGGTTTTTCCAGAATGATGGCTAAATACTTCTACTCTAAATATTTCCTAATAAAAAGGATCACACACAAGAAATTAGGTCACAATAAAAATTATGTGATAGGAGGGGATGAAAAATCCGAAACCTCACTGGAATTGTCAAGTTATTGCAAGTCACGATATACCATAGGGTCCAACAGTAAAATAGGACAAGGAGGATTGGGATCGTACCCTTTCCTGAATACTCAACTACCTGGACATCATGTGTGTAGTAGCTCCCTGGGTGTTTTTCTCGATGTATTGCTTCAACAATACGGACAAAAGGATTTTCTCAGTTGATATTGGTTCCTAGAAGTGTCTCCCGATATAAAAAAAAGGTACATGAGAGCTCAATTCTATGTTAGTGCTGTCTGATGCACAAACATTCGAAAGGGGCCTTTTGATATCTATCAAGTACGTGAAGAAATTTTTGATATAACTTGAGGGTACATGAAAATTCATGCAATATACCGATTGGTACGTGTAAGAACCACATGAAGATCCCCGAGATGTAATGCATACAAAGAACAACAACTCCTATGTTTATAGACGTCGTTACACATCTTCTAACCTATCACTCAAATTACTAAGAATTTTAACCTAAGCTATCGTTCAATTTTATATTGACGGTTAGTGAATCTTTGTGGAATGTGAGGTAATTGCAAGATTAAATTACCTAAATTCCCATGCAATTTTCCTTTTGATGAAATCTATCTAGAGTAAGGGAGGGGTTCTTCCTTTCAAATTAAGAAATGAAACAATATGATACAAACAAATAGTTACTCAAGCTTCAAAAAATTCCAGACAAGCAAAAACTCTAATGCTAATGTTTAAAAACTCTCCAATGTAAAAAGGAAAAGGTTCTTTAATGCACAAATGCCTATTTTCTTAATCAAGCTTCAAAAAGAAAACACTTCTAATCATCTAATCAAACCAAAATCAAGCAATCAAACTTTTGTTTTGTTTTGTTCTATGTAATTTTAAACGAATATATGCAAGACATCACACTACAAAAGTGCAAAAACCATACTAATTTTCCTTTTCACATATCTATAAAGAGATTCTAAAGGATTAATCATAAAAACCATACACCCAAAACAAAGTTTTCACACAAAACTATTTGATTTCAAAGTTTCTACTAAGATAAATTTTCAAGATCCAAACTGAAAAAGTACATTCAGGATAAACATACACTATCAGGCATGTCAATGAGCAGGAGAGAATATTGACAAAATCCACAAAAACAAACATTTCAAAAGAAGGACCCTAGATATAGAAATGGACTACCTCGACGCACAAAGCAAGGTTGAACCAAGGCATCGTAAAGTGGTTGGCGCAATTCGCTTCCCTAAAGATCGCGTCAGAGACACTTTTTAATTTTGGAAGGAAGGCGTCATCGGTTCTCCTTGACAGTGTGCAAAAGGAATCAACGGACGTCCAGCGCTCTGTTAGATACACCCAGGTGCGTCAACGGATCTAGGAATCCAAAAGAAGCAAATATCCTTTAGAATAATCCAATGTGAATCAAACTAGAATTATAGTAAGAATAGACACGAACCAAAGAAGGAAAATGAAGGTGAAATAAGATGGATTACCCACCTTAGATCCTTGAATGAGTGAGAGAAAAAACTTTATAAGCTTGTAATCAAAAGCAAAATCAAAATTAATAGATCCGATTAGTTACTCCCCAGTATGGTTGCCAATTTTGTTTTCAGGAATTTTCAATCAATGTAGACAAATATTGTTCCTCTAGTCTACATGGGGCAAATATAGAACAAAAATCCACAGCAAACAATCTCCAATATGTTCCTACAGAGGAACAAGTTGTTGATGTGTTGACTAAGCCTCTGTCTCGTGTAGAGTTTGAACACTTTTTATACAAGCTTGGTGTAGTTCGAAAGGACCTCCCTGGAAAGAGGGAGCGATGATGAGATTATTATTAAGGATGATATGGCAGTGATACACTAGTGCAGAAAAGGTCAGTGTGCCTACAGATGTTGATGAGTTCTGACATTCACTCGTGGACAATACTATCATCTTTCAGGATGGTCTTGCAGACAAGAACACTCTCTTGTTGAGATTGGTCCTCGCCCTTACCGACTGAGGATGGTCCTGCGAACGATAGTGATATCTTTTGTAGAGTGATCCTAGATTCACTTGTAGGATGGTCCCATGGACAAGAAAACTCTCTTATTGAGAGTGGTCTTAGCACTAATAGGCTGAGGATGGTCCTACGGATGATAGTACTCTCATATGTTTAGTGGTCATACATTTAGTTGCGAATGAGATATGCATTTAGCTGTAGACAACGATATCCTCTCTGAGGATGGTCCCATGGACAAGAACACTCTCTTGTTGAGAGTGGTCCTAGCACTAATAAGCTGAAGAAGGTCCTACGGACGATAGTACTCTCGTATGTTGAGTGTCCTACATTTTGTTGTAGACGAGATCTCCTTTCAGTTGCAGATGATAGTATCCTCTTTGAGGATGGTCCTATAGACAAGAACACTCTCTTGATGAGAGTGGTCCTAGCACTTACCGATTGAGGATGGTCCTACAGACGATAGTACTCTCTTATGGAGAGTGGTCTTGCATTTACTTGCAGATGACTTCGTGCATTTAGTACCAGAGATGATGAAGTCTCAAGATGACACTAGAGATGATGCTCAAGATTATGTTGATGCTCCAGATGATGATGATGCTCAAGATGATGCCAGAGCTGATGATGCTCGAGATGATGCCAGAGATGATGATGCTCGAGATGATTCCACATATGATGCTCGAGATGATACCATATATGATGTCCGAGATAATGTTGATGCTTGAGACAATACCATATGATAGAGATGTCTATGATGATGATGTTTCATGCATGTTGTTGATGTAATTGTGAAAAAATTCAATGGCATATAGATTCACCAATTAGTTGTACAAAGGTGTTGTTGTAATTGTATAATACCTTCCTTGTTAAGAGGGAGTGTTAAATAAATGTAACTATGGAAGATATTCGATTTTGGATTATTATTTTTATTACCCCTTCCAGAGATGTTGTTCCCTCGATTAGGGATGTCATTGATGTATTTGGCCATGTAAAGTGTTGAGGTAAAACCTACGTTGTAAGTCGGGTCATTCTACCCACAAAAGTATTATTAAAATGTATTTTTGAGTCTTCCAAGGTAGGTCGGCCCTGGAAACAAGGAGAATTCGGCCCAGTTGGGTTATTAGGCCTCTAAACTGATTAGTATAAATAGGAGAGGTGCTTCCCTAATTTGGACAAGAAGAACACTCAAGCAGTTGCGCTAGAGAGAGAAGAGACAGTCCATCTGGAGGAGAGGAAGTAGTCTAGTCTTGTTCTTGGGTCTTACATTGTCTTTGGTTGAAGTCTATATAGAGGAAGTTTTGTTGGGTTTTCTTCCCCACAAGGGTTTCCCAGGATAAATCTTTGTGTTCTCTTTTGTTCTGTTGTGCTTGTTATTCTTCCAGAGATCCTTTTTTTTCCTATAAAAACTTTTAAAATATTCACATTCACCATGGTTGTATTTTCTAGTTTGGACCCATCGATCACTTGACCTCCTATTTATCGAAAATCATCCAAATTAGTGCCTAACATAAATTTTATTGGGTAGCTCATAAGTATTTTGTGGCCTTGGGTTGATAATTTATTAACATCTTTTAGTTACTCTTTTAAGTTAATAAGAAGGTGAAAGAAAGGATCATCTCTTGCTATCAGAACATCCAATTGTATCAGGTCGTTAAAGTAGGGTAGCTTCTTCACCAAGGAAAATGGTTCACAGAGAGTTGATTCAACAAAATTTTCCTCATCTAATGGATGAACTTGAAACAATGGGTACAATTCCTCCCTAATGGAATAGGATTTATGTAGGTGGGTATTGGTGGCCACCCACATATTTCTCTGAGGTACAACAGGTCTCCATATTCTTGGCAATTTTCTACAATTTTTGGGTCCCAAACTTCTGGGGCCATTTTGAAGCTCTAAATAATGTTTTTTGTCCTATCATGAGGTCATTGTATGTGTCATGGCATACCTTATCCCTAGTCAAAAGTTGTAATTCTCAATTAGTTCTTTGCAATGACCTATCGAACGCCCTAAACAAAGATCATATGCAAAAGTTGCACCTCAGGAAGTTGACATATCAACTAACCACCTCGACGACCACAAATACTTTTGGCTCTTCATCTCCTAGGATTAGGTTTTTGGATGTTAGGGTTTTTGCATCTTTATGCTTATGATAAAAATGCCTTTGTGGCCTATTTGTAATCATCTTTTGCGAATGATTGTAGCTGACACGTCTCTCTTCAAAGATAATCTACCACCATTTGAGCTAATTTGTCTTGCTTTCCAATTTACGGTGTTTTTCCATTCCATTCATTAATAGATTTTGGGTTTTACCGTACTATTGTTCTTTTTGTAAAATATTTTTGGGTGTGTTTCCATTTTATATTGTTTCCTTCATTTCATTCTCCAAATAATCCAAATAATGGAACAACCCGTTTTCATTGAGAAGTAGGAATTACTAGTACTTCTTGTTGCAGTCTTTATTGTGCTTCATGTAACAAGTTGTGTAAGTTGTCCCAACATATGCCATATCACAACTAGCTTCATGAAATCTTATACAGTACTTTGTCCCTACTTGCTTGATCTTGTTTTTTACATTTTGAGACAAACAACTGTCTTCAAGAAGACAATAGAAAAAAGGCCTATTGTTGATAAGTTTTCTCTCTTGTTGGGAGAGTTAAAACCACTCAATCCCAAACCCCACAATATTTTAATTTATCTACATTAGTAAATTCTCATTACAGATTTCTGAAGTATATAACAACAAATAGAAAGTAAGTAATGATCGTAATTTTAAGCCTTATTTATGTTCATTTCCAAATTAGAACAACCTACAATTAAGTCTCAGTACATCCCATATGCCCATTACAAAATATAGGCACTTGTACCACCTTTAAGCCACCATAATGATCTGTACAAAGCTCTTTATTTTTCTTTTGCAAATCAGATCTAGAAATTACAGCCATTATCATCCTCCAGATCTTCCCCACAAAGTGTAGTGACATCTCGTCTCTTGCATCTATAACTAGACTAAAAAAAATACTGCTATATAAATATGCACTTTCCAACTTCAGAAAACAACTAAAGAACAGATTTATATAAATTCAGAACCTCTTTTGATTTCTGCAGATAGATATGGAAATTACAATTTATATTCTTATTTCACAACTACCTTTGAAATTGGGTAAATTAGTAATTTTTTTGCATTTAGCACCAGATTTCTCTGTCCCATAAATATGCAATATCCAACATCATAAAAATCCTTGAGACAGAGATACAAAAAAGTCCCTGAACCATTCTATACTCATTTTACATTTCTAGACATAGTGAAGACACAGAAATGCCCTTTTGTTGGTAACCACTAACCAGCCATCCTAAAGTGAGGTAAAAGTGCCAGGCCTCTTCTGAGTTCCACTTGGAGTTCCAATCGATGACTACTTTTCACCTTAAGTAAGCTCAAGTGATAGCATGCTATATCTGAATGTTTGAATAAGCTTCATAATTTTCACACATTTTTAAGCCAAAGGCGTTTATCAAGGAACACACCTTCTCTACATTGTAGTAAATTCCTCTTCTATCAAACAAATGGAATCCTGCCACGTGCATCTTTACCTTTCACGTCAAATTAGCCAAGGTTATTTACTTCGTCAATCGTCATCATTCGTTCAATCATCTGTTCTGCCAAATTTTCCAAAGTTGTGTACTCTTTCAAGCAGTCCGTCTTTTCTGTGCAATTCCCCAAGGTTCTGTCCTTCAGCAGTCGCTATTCATTTGTCTTGGGCAATTTCCAGTTCTCACATAACTTATCCCAGCTTATCTATGATGAAATGGCCTCTTTCACATATGCAAGTTATGATGCAGATCGAAAATTTTGGAGCTATACTTCTGCTTCCCTCTTTCTTTTTAACAATCAATTTGAATAACCATATCCTAGAAGAGCCCCAAAGCAAACAAGTTGCCTGCACCAAAAACAGAGAATTTAATCCGTAATAAACAAAATATGAAGTAACTTATCTCATCAAACATATAATCTGCCTTCATGAGAAAACAAAAATGAAATAGTAACAGAATTCAATTTTGGAAGGAGAAATACTCCCAAATGCGTAAGGGCCATTTTGCACTGGCTGAAGCATCATATATTTCAGTAAAACAATTTTTATGCCATGTTAGTATAAAGCGAGTCTCTGCAATTTACTTGAATGTCATAATCCAGTTCAGTTTTGCACAAGTTACACGACTTACCTTTAAACAGAAATCCTTAACTGACTCCCTTGCAAAGATACAAATTGATGGATCGATCAGTAATCAAACTTATCCTAGCTTATCTATGATGAAATGGCCTCTTTCACATATGCAAGTTATGATGCAGATCGAAAATTTTGGAGCTATACTTCCGGTTCCTTCTTTATTTTTAACAATCAATTTGAATAACCATATCCTATAAATATACACTTTTACCTTTGAAGTTAATTTATTATTAACATGATAGAGATTTACACATTTACAAGAACCAGGCTTGGAGAACCCTGGCCACTAAAAAGAAGAGTAGTTTGAGGTCTATGAAACAGGATCACTTTATCTTAAACGTTGAGAAATGTATCACTCTTGATATTTCACTACATAACCAGACCATATAGCCCAACATGACATCTAATGATCTAAGGGAAGAGGGTTTTCTCCATTGGTGTCCTTTCTAATCTCTAAGCATTTTACTGCTTACTGGAAATTCCTTCTGACACTGCAGCATTCCAGGTTGGAAGTTCCCAATGCCTCTCCAAGTTTAAGGCATGGGATTTAACAGTGGCCTACAATCCACTTACAAGGGAAATTGCTCTGGATAATGCTTGCACCATCTTTCTTATTGTAGTTTCTGGGATAAGGGGCACGGTGGCTTGATGCCATATTCACCTGTGTTAAAGACTATGCCCAACAGTCTGTTCAAGATTCCAAACTTCATTATGGCAACTAAATGAAGGGTTGTGCTCGTTGGAGGTCTTAACCCAATACCTGATTGTGAGGAGCTGACAGTCATGCACCACATTTTCAAAATTAGTCCTCAATGCATTTGTCCATTTTTTATGAAAAAATTAAATTCATGGAACCTAAAGCATAGGCGAATTTCAAATTTGATGGAAAATTTAAGATCATGTTCCTTTATAACATTTACACAATATTTATTAAGATTCATTTCCTAGAAAATAAATGATGTTGTTATATCTTTTCTGGATGGATGTTATAACAAAGTTTGCTTCACTATCTTTGCTTAATTTAATGACAAATTTTATCATATTTATTTCTAGTGGCGATTCTTTCAAATTTTCTTATCAAACATGAACCCAAACTGGGTGATATATGGTCTTAGTATTGCAACAAATTGAGTGGTTGAAGCACATGATCCACTGCTTGTGCAGGCCCTAGAATTTATAATCATACTCCCATCACCACACCAAACCAAAATCTCTGGTCCAACCTAAATACACCCATCTGATTGTTTTCACTTCTAGTAATACTGAGCAGAAACTAACAACCAAAAATTAGCAATTACGGGTAACAGGTGGTCAGGTTAGTCTAAAAGTGTCAGGATCGGGCCTTATTTAGACATTTTGCTCAACAATTTTATTATTTTTGGTAAATCTGAAAATTGTAAGTTTTTTTTAATGCACAAGTGACAAGTTGGGTTGATGGTTAAAGATAAATTTCACCAATGCGATAGTATTAAGAATTTTAAATTACATGTAACAGGTGGTCATGTTAGTCTGACAGAGTCAGGATCAGGAGTTATCTGAAAGTTTCAAGTTTTTTTAATGCAGAAGTTGGGTTGATGCTTAAAGGTGACACCAATGTGATAGAGTATGAAGCAGTTTATTAAGCTCACATTCTCACTATTGACTACACTACCCAAATGGTTTGTCAAAAAATGATGAAGCAAAAAAAAAATTGTTTGTCAAAAAGGGATGAAGCAAAAAAGCAAGTGTCGAACAGCCAAAGGGTTCATCAAAAAGCAAGTGTCAAACAAACTTGATAGAATATATGCCCTTCAAATCTGGCATTTAATCCAAAATAAATTCATGTTCTGCAGTGCAGCTTTCAACCTAGGGGAATATTACTCAAACCAGCTTAAACAAAATGAAAAGAAAGACGAACTTGGCAAACAAATACCCTTGGAATCTGCATATAGATCATGGATAAGTTGCATTACAAACAGTCATAGAGAAATATAATTGCATTTAAAATGTTTCCAGCCCCAAATTTGCAGTGAGATATAAACTGAATGTATGGAAAATGATTGCAAAACAAGTTATGAATAAGAAATCTAGGAAAAACCCACATCTAAGGAGGATATGCGCATGGGATTTTCGCAAAATGGATGAGAAACATTTCAGCTCAATATGTGCAGTTGGGCGATAGTTAGAATACATCAAACGTGGCTTTAGAAAACAGAGATGCAAATAAGTCACAAGGATAATGCATTTAAGAGAGTATTGAGCAAGATTTGTAGTTTGGCCACGAGTAAAATGCATGGGATAGAGAGTTTACAACGAGTCAATCAAACAATTCTCTAATACGATTAGATAGTACAAGCTCATGTGAAAACCAAATACTGAAATGAAATAAACAGACAACAAGCAAAAGTATCGAGTTTTTTTCAATTTCTGTAAGAGAAGCCCTTTACCATCAAAGCAAACTCATAAAGCTCAAAACACCTCTTAAAAAGCAGTAATAAGAAACATTCGTTAGAATTAAAATACTCTTGATGGATATTCCTTCTACTATTTGGCTAACCCTAATGGCTGAATATTGGGGGCACTTAAGTAAACTGATTAAATCAAAGCAATAGAACGTGTTGTGTTTGGATTAAAGAAGGAAAAGATCAAACCATTTAACGAATGACCTGAAAAACATGCATTACAGTGCTAGTAAAATGGACAACATGGCTTTGTAAACACATTTTGGAAAGGAAGATCGCAGAGCACCAGACCATGATTTGATGCAAGAAATCCAACAATTTGTTGATATTGGATGATTGAAAACAATAGTGTGGATTCTGCACTGCAACAAGACTATAATGGCAATGGCATCAACCCTAACCAATAACACCACCTCTAAACTTTGAATAAATATTCAGAACAACACATAGAAGGCTTCTTGATGACAAATGGTCTAATGGACAAACATTAGAGTTTCTAGGAACTGTCTAAGTCCTCGTGTAGATAATGGGATTGTACAAGAAACTCCCACAAAGGACAATACTTGGCAGGCTGGAAACTCGTCCTCTGGAACTGGTTAAGGACGTATTATTGCACCAAGGACTTAGATGTATTATTGAACTAGTTAACCATAGTGCTATTAACCAAGGACGCATTATTGCACCTTATCCTGTTGAAGAGAGGTATAGAAGTCAATCCAATAGGCCTAATATGACATCCTTTACTCCATTAAAATATTTAAGTGATTCAACATATAAGATTGGTGCTTTAGATGGACTACATTGGGTTTGCATGAAACTCTTACCCTAAGCATAAGAAATATGAAATCTCACAGGGCAATAGGCTAAATCATCTTTCACAAATCCTTAAGAAATGTAAAATCACAATTTGCAAAATATTTATGAGTTGTTTTCTAGATTTCTTTGTAGAAGTTACTTGTTATTTATTTGATATCAGTCCATACCAAAGCAGAGCTAAGGAAATTAGTTTAGAGAGTGGTTTGGAGACTCTCTTTGAGTTGGTCTTTGTGTTACTTCTAGTTCTTGTGTTAATATAATTATATTGTTATCCAACATTTCATGAGTTGATTGTAGGCTCTTTACAAACATAAAATCTATGGGACTCGTGGATGGTGAAAGACTTGCTAGACTCATTGGTGTAGACTCTAGAGATAGGGAGATTCTAACCAAGATGTCTTTCTTAGTGCTTCTAGTTAAATTTGGAGGATGGATAGGGTTGTGCTTGTGTGTTGACCTTTGTAGGTGTTGTAGAAAATTTAGTTCCAATCTTCTTTTAAGTTTCATAAAATACAAGCAAAGAATAAACAATTTTTGCAAGGAATGAGATAGATAATTGGATCAAAAGAATGCCTTCAGTCAAAACAATGCACATTTGAAAGGGTACAAGAATAATATTTCAAAATTTGGAAATACCCTCTCAATTAGTGCACAACACCACTATCAATCACTATCGTACCTTATATGCATCATTTTTCTTTAAAGCTGCAGGCTGAGTCTCATCTTAGCGCCAGTTTTTTCAAGATCTTCAATGGTCGCATCAAAGGATTATTGGCCTCCTACTCCGAAGATATCTGTGGATAAAAAAACATCGTTTTGAACTGAACATAGTGACATTTGGAAAATATCATATGTGAATATTTTAAAGAAACACAACATCTATTTAATCAAAAAACCTTTGAGATAAGAAAATAAAATATGCAAAGTAGACGTTCAAAAACCACTATAGAATGAAACTATAATCGATAAGAGAGCACCACTGATTTGGATCCCAGTTTGTATCTTTGAAAGCATTTACATTTGAATCCAGTGTTAATAACAAGCCTCTTTTGAAAAAATAAAAGAGAACCCGTCAAAATATTGAAAGGCAATCCCCCTTCTACGTTTTACTCCACCAACTCTGTGCACTAGGCCGCAAACTACCGACATTACTTACGTTTTATCCAAGCATATGGTTTTTCCATAGGATATTCAACGGGTGAATCAATGGGTTAAACTGAAATTGGTACTAAGTAAATAGTCACTTGTACATATCAATTTGCATTTGGATCTGCTACAACCAGGGGACTTGATGTCAAGATTCAAGAGAAAGAGAAAGAGGCCATTTGGATCTGCTGTCAAGATTCAAGAGAAAGAGGCCATTTATGAGGACAGAAGAAACTCAGACCTAATTAGAGAAATGGGATAGCAATCATGAACATAATGAATCGTGAAATTTATAGTAGGAAATCAGCAAAAAACAAAAAAAATGTATACTTAGCAAGGAATATACCAATGCATTCATTGCACCAGCTTTCTTGTGGTGTTGGAAACCAGGCCTCTTTTCATGGGATACATAAACTAACCATAGTAATTCATTGACATAATTGTCAACTCCCCCACTGTGACCTAAGAAACTTGAAGTGGAAAGTAAAAAGTTCAGTAAAACTAATTTACTCTATTTGAAACATATGTAGATGCATGTTAACAAATGGAAACGAAATTTATGATCGATACATCATATAGACTACAAAGGAAATATACGACTATAGGATTAAAGACAAGCATGTGATACCTAGATCATCCCAGGATGGTCTCGAGTGTTGTTGCATGGCCATGGAGTCCCATCGTGCATGGCCCATCCCTCCTCGGGCATTTTTTGTGCTTTGGCCACAAGAGCATTAATTTGGATCTTGTACTCTGAAATTGGGAAAAATATGGAAGATGTCAAGGGCAAGAAAAATCAATAGACCAACGGAAGTAGCACTTGCAATTTGGAGACTTTAATGTGCACTTGCCTTCATTACTCTCCATTCTTTATCCTTCAAATAATCGATGGTTGGTGAATGTGAGAGAAAAGTCATATTTTTTAAGAAATGTTAGGATCCCATAAGTAAAAGAAATGACATATCTGTTCCAAGAGTGAATTTGACAGTATTGAAGTTTGCAGAGCATCGGTTCAATGACAAAATACAAAATAGACTTAACTCGAACTGTTTCTGGCACATTCAAACCGAACCTATGCAAAAGTACATGTCTAAATTATATTCTTCAACGCTATGCCATAGGGTAGGACTCACCACATGGTTCTAATAATGCACTAAAGGGAGGAGCACCAAAAACATGGAATGCCTAAGGTGAAAATGTTGGAAAATAGTGTAAGAAAGTCTATTGTCTAAGTATACAAAGGCATTGTGATCAGATCTCCATCCATCTGTTGACATTGGCCATAAAAAAACCAGGTTCTTCCTCTGAGCCTCCCACAAGTGGAAGAAGATCCAAAAGGGAGCTTAAATAGAAAAATGCATAGATAAACAAGGCATTAGGAGACCGATCCATGTTAGATGGCTCCATTTAAAATAGTGCCTGCCAGTTATCTTAAGTGCGAATATTTGAATTCTGCATTTATTATATAATCAATTTGTAAGACAATATTCCCATACTTTTGGAAAAGAAAGGAAATGCGCTTGTATGAACCTATGTAGGAACCAAGGTCCTAATATGGGTCTGAGTAGCAATTCAACAATTAAAAGAATGAAAAACTCTTTGTTGTATTTATAAAGCCAATCAGCAGGAAAAAAAAGTTTTAGCAACTGCACTAAAATTCGAAGCAGGCCATTGATTAAAAAACACACTATCAGAAAAAATTCTCGGCCAAAAGATTATTAATCCAGGAATTTCACGTCTCATGTTATCACTCCCTTTATGATTATTCCTGAGTCCTTAGTCTCACAGTTTACATTTTCTGTATTCGAAAACAAAAGATTCATCGTGCACTATGATAGTATTGACTCAGTTATAAATCTAAATCCCAAAAACATAAAACAATATTATGTGCATATCTCTAACAGACGGTGAAATATCCATAAGAGGGCATGCTTATTCAGATTGAAATGATCTTTTTCATTATCTAAGCATATTGGTGGAAAAAGTGTGGTGAAGCAAGGAAATTTAAAGATAACAAGTTACAGTCACTCACAGTTCGATAAGGAAACGAGGTCACATGCCTGCCATCCACATTCATATGATATCCTTCTAATCCTGCCCTTAAATTAAGTACGAACAAGCGATCCTCTGCAAATGGAAATGGCCAATCCATTGTTGGCTTCATTTCACGACCAATAAACTGATTCAACCACCATGTTGTCTTAGATTCTTTAGGTCCTTCATCATCAACCATTTACAAAGCAACCATAAATTCATCAAATACATATTATTTGAAAAATAAAATAAATTATATATTATACGAACTTCAAATAAAATAATCATATTATTTTTCTATACATTCATCAAACACATATTATTTCGAACACAAGATGAATTGTATAGTGTACCAGCATAGATCCAAATCCCAGGCTCTATCAAGCACCGAGAGGGATCAAATCTTTGGAGGTGCAGACCTCTTCTTAAGTATTGCTCTCAACTATCAGCGTTAATGTGATTCAGACCAAAAGGCACATTTTTTTATTTAAGGTCCACAAGTAATATTTTTATTATTAATATTTAATACTATTTATGGCTGCATATAATATTTTTTATTTTGTTAGGAAAAAACATTAAAACATCTCCCCCATACATAGTTTTAAAACCATGTGCAAGGCCCTCCTAAAATCATGGGTTGTTTAGGAGGCCTTGCACATGGTATTAAAACCATTTGCAACTACCTCCTAAACCATGTACAACAAAACCATGGGTTGTTTAGGAGGCCTTGCACATGGTTTTAAAACCATTTGTAAGGCCCTCCTAAACCATGTACAATAAAACCATCAGCTTTTAAGAGGCCTTGCACATGGTTTTAAAACCATGTGCATGACCAACATTTTTTTTGCGGATAATTCAATTTTTTATTTTTATTATTTTTTATTATTTTGTTAAATAGAAACATTACAACATCTCCCCTATTTTCTGTTGTTTTTCTCAGGGACATTTTTTTATGGCAGATAATTAAATTTTTTATTTATTTTTTATTATTTTGTTAGGTAGGAACATTACAACATCTCACTTATATTAGATTGCTTTTGTGGCCGACATTTATTTTGGAAGATAATTAAAAGTTTTGTTTTTTATAGCCGACATCTATGTAACGTTACGTAACGTTACAAAGTTACGTAACGTTACAACATTACATAACGTTACAAGATCTCCCCCATACTGGGCTGTAGAGCGCCTCTTGGCGCAATAAACTTCAAATGAAATAAGCATTGTATATTGTGTGAACATCAAACCCATATTATTTCGAACACAAGATGAATTGTATATGGTATGAACTTCAAATGAAACAAGCATTGTATATTGTATGAACTTCAAATAGAATAAGCATAGTATTTGTCCATACAACAACTCTCAAACAATAGAGTTGTTTTTACATTAGCAATAGAATTGAATATTGTACGAACTTCAAATAAAATAAGTATAGTAATATTAGTTGTTTTTTTCATGGGTAATAATGCAATAATCATGTTATTAAAAATTTTGAAAATAAAAATAATTTGGAAGTGCCAGAGGTAGCTTATATGGGACATGGGAAATTACTAAAAATCCATTTTTTTATAAAATAAATGAATTAAATATAATAAAAAATACCATTTCATATAATGTAATTCTTGATGGAACATAATTTATGAGGGTTTAAATGGATTTTATTTCACATGTAGGGATTCTACTTTTGATATGTTTTGTTTTCTTTAAAAAAATGGGAATTGTAGGGATGGTTCCAGAAACTGTAGAAAACTTCTAAACAAATTAGAGATTTGCGTAATTTTTGATAATTCAAAACTTCTAGAAACAAACCTATCTATGAGAAACAATTACTAGGATTCACTAGTTTGCACAAAATTGATCAACATATACATGTGTATCTATTATAGATGTAAATACAACATGCACCATTCATATTCACATTGTATATATGCTACATGGATTAAATGATGATTTCTTACAAATTCAAAGCAGAAGACATTTAATGCAATAATCATGTTATTAAAAATTTTGAAAATAAAAATAATTTGGAAGTGCCAGAGGTAGCTTATATGGGACATGGGAAATTACTAAAAATCCATTTTTTTATAAAATAAATGAATTAAATATAATAAAAAATACCATTTCATATAATGTAATTCTTGATGGAACATAATTTATGAGGGTTTAAATGGATTTTATTTCACATGTAGGGATTCTACTTTTGATATGTTTTGTTTTCTTTAAAAAAATGGGAATTGTAGGGATGGTTCCAGAAACTGTAGAAAACTTCTAAACAAATTAGAGATTTGCGTAATTTTTGATAATTCAAAACTTCTAGAAACAAACCTATCTATGAGAAACAATTACTAGGATTCACTAGTTTGCACAAAATTGATCAACATATAC